>JAYDZE010019105.1:16144-28067 GCA_034509125.1 Monilaria moniliformis
CCCCCCCCCCCCGTGGGATAGATTACATTGATAACATATGATTATGTGAAGAAATAGATAATCAAACAAGTTCAAAATTAATTAATCCATCAAAGTAAATAGTACATTAGCCTATGCTATTTTTATACATCTATCCTAAGTTCCTAACATCTAAAGTGCACACCCCCTTACTCTACTCCGTCTTCCTTCGATTTCAGGATTTTTTTTCTGCAGTAATAAAATATTGAATGCAAGAGCAATTAGATGGATGTGCTCAATGGCGGTTAGGGGGATGTTAGAAGATGATTTGGATTCATCTAAGAAATACTCTTGCAATTATTTTCTATAGACTTTTGCCCACCCTACCAATATCTTAATCCTATCTGGGAAGTTTCAATACCGTGAAAGATTTTATCAATTTCATGGTACTTTCTGATTTAATTGGTGTCAGAGCAATCAGTTGAAAGACCCGGATCCTGTCTCTGTGCAGTGCTTTTTTTCTCAGTTTATGGCATCGAGTGTTTCAAGATTTAAGTCTACAATAGATATTGCTAAGCTCAATGACTGATATATGTTTGTCTCCCTGAGAGCTTCATTTGCAAAGATGGTATACTATTGGGGGTACTGTTCCAGCATTATGTTGATTCTATGGCTCAAAGAATGAAAGAATCTTCAAGGTCTTGACTGGAATTCTATTAGAGAATGTAACCCCCCCCCCAAAAAAAAATATCAGTGCAAGATACTGTCTTTAAATTCTTTGTCAATCCCATAAACCTAGAGCATGCAATCTGAATCCACTCAAAGGTCTACTATTGGAAGCATGAAGACAATTTCCTCTGGAATTAGTCTACTTATATTTTGTGTGCTTTCCAAGAAAAAGCTTTAGATATCTAACATATATATTGTTATAGTCTCAGAACTTACATTAGCTTCTTCAGAGTGAAGATTGAATTGTGGCTCAACGACATTTACCATGAAATGGCGTGTGCCCTCCTCATCAGAGTCATCAAAGCTGTATTTTGCTGTATACACCAACAAAAATGCATATTAACTAGAAAAAAATGGAATGTTGGACATTTTCAAATGCGAACTTTTTCATGCACGAAAGACAAAGGGGCTGATGAATATAGGCTACTGATTAACACAGCATACAACCAAACTAGAAACAGAATCCATTAACATGAGGATAGACATTATAACTGATTCTACAAATGCAACTGCATAGTGGAAAAAGACAAATCAAGTTCTACCAAACAGAATAATGTCTTTAGGCGATATACTTTTACTATCAGTGGTTCCTTTCACAACTTTTTCTTTGTCTCTACTGGTACTACACAGAACTCAAACTGATCTAAAGAACTGCATTGAGGCAAAAGACAAATGAATTGCAACCTAATAGAATTTATTCTTACTATCAGTGGTTATTTTTAAAAGATTTGTTTATTATTACTGCCATGTGCTAAACTCAAAATGTTCTGTTATAAGCTTAAATTGAATTCCACCACTCACTGGCAATCTTTGAGGAATCAATAAGTTGTCAAGCATGTGACAGAAGAAATACGTCAGAATATGCTTCAGCCTAAAGCATGAGTGCATCAAGGCACTAGATACAATGAATTAGGACCCATCCAATTATGTCTACTCTCCACTGGGGTTATCAGTCCATTTGGATTTACTGAAGTAAGATTTTGAAGCGATTCAATTGTGCTGTTTAAATTATAAATTTACAAAAAAAAATGAATTATAAATTTACAAAAATAAAGAAAAAAACTCACCTAGACATCACATAGTACATAATAACCTCAAAAATATGAGAGTTAGAGGATCATCTATGATTCTGAAAACCCATATTCAGACATGCCCCCAAAGTCATTCCTGAATCAGTCTTTCATCTTGCCCCTCCCTACCTTGCCACTACCTCTCTTAGCCCCACCAAGTAGGCTTGTAAATGAGTCAAGCTACTTCTGAACTAATCCAGTCTCGGTTCGATAAAAGCTTATTCAAACTCGGCTTAGTGAAGCTTGTTAACTCAATAGGTCAAGCTTGAATTTCGCTCGCGACTGTTAAGTGAGTTAGCTTAAAAATAACCTATATTCTTTAGAATACTATAATTAGTAACAAGCATATTAAGTCTCAAATGAACTTTATTAAGTTAGAATAAGCTTGTGAGCCTTGAAGTGTTTAGTAATAAAGCTCGAGCTCGGCTCAGTAGTAAACGAGTCAGGCTTGAGCTTTGCAATACTCGACTTAGCTCGATTTGGCTACACCTCTACCACCAAGACACCAACTGATATCCACCCTGCACAATGTGCTTCATCTAAGTTACCTCCATTGCAACATCTAATTCTATCTCAAAATCAAGAACAGTAACTCTGACATAATTCAAGCTGATTATTAAAACCAAATATGTATCAGCTTACTCCGTGGAGTTTTCCTTAAGAACTATTGTCAGCTATAACTTATTTTCTTTCTATGATCAGCAAAACCTACCAAGACATCTGCTATCTGGTGCATAGTTAAAATGGGGATCTTGAAGTATATTCTTCTATAAGTATATATAGTTGGTTAGCTGATACTTACAATGACTCATTATTAGTATTACAAACGAATGACAGTGCTTTGATTATTGTTCCGTAAATATACTATGGACAAAAGAATTGATAATTTACAAGTTAAAGTAACATTTGCTTTGATTTGGGCCCAATCAAAAGCCAGTATGGATCACACCAAGTGAATCTGATGAGCTCAGATCTCATACCAGCTAATGCTTAACATAAACATGTATGTGAGGCATGCTTATCCTTATCATGGAAACATAGACAAGCACATGAAAACATATACGCTGGTCCATTCTTGTAATGAGAAATATGCTATGTATGGAACTGCACATAATGTGATTTGACATTCAGTTACAAAGTCCTGACGCCCTTATGTAATTGATTGAAATTTTGGTTCCCTTTTATATAATAAGATACCAGCATTAACTTGTGGTAAACTCAAGCATCTGCCAATTTGCATGGTACATGGCACTTTCTATCCGTCATTCCAATTTATGTAAAACAGCCAATGAAATTTTGTAAAACATGTTCAAATTTCAAAGACCCAATACCCATTCTCCATCAAGACCCTTTGGGCAGGTTGTTACCTAACCTTCCTATTTCTATCATTTATTTATATTGCACCACCAAATATATTATTATAAGTCCCTATAAATCAATATCTCAGCCCATTTTTGAGGTTATTAGCAATAAAAAAGTTAATCCTACGTTTATGTATCCTTATGTGTTAGTGTGTGGGATAACATTAAGCCAATACTTTTATGTTTGTTAGTTCAGTGAAAAATATGTGTAAGGTTAATGATATTGGGTGAATGTTATCCAGAAAAGGTGAAAAAAAAATAAAAAAAATAAAGAGTCTCTTTCGTTCATATCCACATATAAATTGAAAACATTTAATAGAATTTATTTGGACAGTAACAATAAAAATAGCTTAGAACCATCTCATATACAAACTCAGGATTGTATTACAAAAAAAAATCAGTTTACAGATAGGGGAACTCAAATGATAGAAATCTACATATATAAAATGTGAGTGAAGTATCATAATATATCTGGTATCAAATAAACTTTATGATACAGAAGAAAAGTACAATAATTGTGGAGAGAAAAGTGATACGTTGTTCAAATGGGGGTTTCTTGACTTTTACACTTGAAGTAACAATGAGAGCAATATATGTTATCACACTAATCTCAGGTACATGTTTTCATTTGTTAATAGTCATTGATTTGGCAAACAAGTAGGACCTGTCTCTATTCATAAATAGCTGCTACTTTATACATGTTGGAATCAAACGCTGGACAAGTCAAATTCTCTTATAAGTCATTATAAAGTAATATTGAATCTCAGTCAAGACTTAAAAGAGCCTTACTAGATGAAATTCTACGGAATAGAAGTGACTTCTAGACAAAAAGTATTCAACTTATTCCGACATCCAAAATTTTCATTATTTATGTGCAGAGAAAAGGTAATTCAATGCCAACAAGACTTGTGGAACCTATTATCATGAAAAAATTCAGTACAAATATGATTGACATGAATAATGCACATGTACATAAGATTCTTCCCAAAATCACCTCAGTACATTTTATGTTTCTTCAACTAATTATATTTATATATATATATATATATAGCAAGTGGTTCAAATAAAAACTTTTTTTTTGTGAGAACCCTTGCACTGAACTGAACCTATAAAGTAACTGCATTGAACTCTACACTCAGAAAATATCACGAATCACCTATAAAGAAATCAGTGCAGCTACTTCATAGGTTCAGGCACGAGTTCTCACACTAAGAAATTTTTATTTGAACCACACCCTATATATATATAGAAGATTCACATAAAAACAGAATAAAACTATATAAGGAGTGTGATTACGAGGAGATCCTCGACCCAGAAGTATTAAACATACACATAAAATGCATGTACAAATAGTTACATATGTACACGTATATGAATGTGCTGAACACGTTAAGTTGATGATTATAAGACAAACGCATTACATGCATATGAGCATGGATGAACAAGATGGGGAATGGGGGGAGCACATTTAAGCTTACCAATTGCACTGGAGAAGGGATTTTCCACTGCCTCTGAGTTTGATGGAGAGGAGAGAGATGTTGAAGCATCCATGTTTGGGGATGACATATTTGCACCATCAACAACAGAAGGAGGTTTTTGGTTATCATTTTTCTGGATGTCAGGTCCATCACTGGCGATATTCTCCTCACGCATTTTCCTTTGGGCATATTGGCGAGAAGGAGAAGGTTTTGGAGGCTCAAATGCCTTGGACAGCCCACCTACCCAAGACCAAACAGCATCTCTATTTTCAATAGTCCACAGAAGCTTCAGACCATAAACAAATATCCGCTGACAATTGTCAGCAATAACTGCATTACTTCCATCATCATCACTAGGGTCAGATCTGGTATGGTCATCACTTTCACTCCCATGTTCAAACTCGGATCTTACATAAGTCATCTCAAGATTTCTTCTACCTGCTTCTCGCCATTCCAGTAACCTAGAAGGATCAGCTTTTGGGTGCTGTCTGCAGATTGTGAAGTAATCAGATGACAACAAAAATCCATCATCTTGATGCCTTTCCGTGGTGTTCCTAGGAGAGCTGGTTTTTTCACTCGGTGCCCTTTCCGCTGATGCTGACTGGGACTTTTTCCTAGTCATCGGAATTACTTTTGCCACAGTCACACAATCCTCCTTATTTATGTAAGCTTTCGGCATGTGAAGATAAAGACCCTGATAGACAAGGTCAAGGGGATCCCTGATGCATTCAAAAGTAAACTTTTGCTTTCCCCTACCAAAGTAGAGTTCATATTTCACCTTTGTCATCTTAAATGCCAGTCCCTTCGCAGGGTCATCCTCATGCAAAGGAATATGTGTTATACATGTAGGGGTCGCCTCAACTCGAAACATAAATTCTGTGATTACCTTATCCAGTGACAAATTTCCTGATCTGGGAATCCTGGGGACCCCAAAGCGAGGCCACCTGGAAAAGGTCCGTAGTTTATGAGGAGGCAGATAATTTAAGTTCCAGAATTTGATAAGCCATGCTAAATCATGATGACCAAGATTAACTGTAGGTGAATTATACAATTCATTCTCTGATTTTGATGGATTACACGAAACACCATCACCACCAACCTCATCACTAGTTGAAGAGGGCTGTAACTGTTCTCGATCCGATGGAAGGGAAGGCCTGAGGGACAAATTCCATCTCATGGAAAGAGCAATTGATCTAAACGGATCAAAAACCTTTTCACGTAGAGTGCCTTCAATGGGCAGAGCAAATAGATAATGATTCAGCGGACTTCCAGATTCACAATCCCATTCCATGGTCACTTCAACTGTTAAGATTGGGACTTCAAGGAAGGGTGCAGGAAATCCAGAAGAATGTTTCCAGGTGCAATTTTTCTGCAAGCTTTCTAAACTGCTAAGGAAAACCTTGAAGTCCTTAATGGAAGCATAAATACAACCATCTGATTGCTGAATTTCAAGATAGCCTGACAAGATACGAAGTTTATCTAAGTTTTCATAGGGATCAGTGGTTGCAAGAACATTCCAACTTGTCTCAGAAAAGTATAAAGTGGTCTTCCCGTGGATATAGTTCCTCATTTCATCCCACCAAGGTAAGCTCTTTTCCTTTTTAGGGGGCTGGATCACAGGATTTGGATTCCTAATGCTTAAATTGGCTCTACGAAGAGCCACAGTAAAAGCATAGCTGATGTCAGTAAAAGATGGTTCATATCCAATACCGAAGGAAATTTCTCCCTTCTGGAAGTGTATTGGCAGATCACAAAAGGTTTTCATTGGTGGAGTTGTGCCAGTGGCTGAGCGAAGGATGTCCACCTTCCTCCATCTGCCAACGTAGACTTCATGGTGAATTTGTGGCTGAAAACAAGTTGCCTGCAAAATAAAAAAGCATAAGGGTAAAGCAGTAATTTATTGCTTATAACCATAACTTACTAATAAAATACTCAATATATTCTACATACTAATAGTTTATCAATGATGCTGTAACATCTACCTCCACAAACCTTTAAGTATGGAACCCAAAAGTGTGAAGGTTCATCTTCAAGTAAAAGACACTCTTCTAAGAGACTATAAGTAATTTCACCATTTCTTATATTAGAGATTCCCCTTATTGAAAGATGGATGGCACCTTTTCGCTAATGAAATTACAGAATATACAAATTCTAATAGCTTGATCCATAACTTAAACCCTTGTAGCGTGTTGCCCGCCTGAATGACAATCTTACATTTTTGCCCTCGTGATTTATCTTGAGTACTTCTCCAATATCTCGATAATTGGTTTTAAGATTTTGTACCAGCACACATGATCCCCCTCTGTACTTCTTACAGGTTTCATTATTGGAATTCATAAGAAAAGATTGTTGAAGACAGTAACTTTCGCCCACATGTATAGGAAAAGAAAACTCACATCCTTTTATCTGTCTGTGAATTCTCTGGAGCCACCAGCTTGAACAAGATTTAAGACAGACAACTTCTTATCAATCTGTGAACTCTTAATTCTAGCAGTTATCCCACCCCATCTCTCTTCTCACTTATGCTCCCTTTTGTATGACACTTAACTTTATCGGGGAGGAAATAGAAAGTACTCTTGAGTAAAAATTTCTACATCTGAGATTCTGAATACAGATCCATAGATGTTCCAAAATTCCAATTAAAACAGATCTTTTTGTCCAACTGTTACTTTCTGCCCTTTATGAAGTATTTGGACAGTTCCAATACCTTCAAAGGCTCACTTTTTTCTCATCACTATTGTAGTTAGGGAAGTTGCCGACATGTGATGATGTTCGCGAAATTCCTAAATTGATAGTTGGCAGCAAAAGAGTTGCCAACATGTGATAATGTGATGATGACGAGTGCGGTCATGTGTTGTGTAAGAGTTGTTCAGATATCAAGATTGCATTTTTCCACACTGTTCTTTTACTTATCAATTGCGGTGCTGAGTGTTAAAGGAACCAGGCCTTTCCTGGGTCATACCAAATTGATATGGAAGTCTATATTCTGAAATAAGGTTATCAGTCAGCAAAAGAGAGCAGATTTACGATGTACACATTCTTCTAGAGTGTTAAGTTGAGATAGAATGGGAGACACTTCGAACATGTTGAGGAATCTTTTGATGACATTCCTTAATTCGTAGTTATAATAGTAGTATACATATTATGCACAATTACAGTTAGGATGTCCTAAAAATTATATAGTTTGGAAATAAATGAAATTAATGATTTTATTGCAGATGAAATAAAAAAAAATGGGGTAAGAATGAAATAAAGCCAAGATATGAGGTAATGTGAACGGATATGGATATAAAGGCATGGATACTATGTTATCAACTCTTTTACTTCTAGATAGACGTGGACGCTCATAAATAAATGCTGCTGTTATTGGGACTCTCTGTATATTTCATTAAACCCAACCATGGTAGTCAATTTGATTGAAAGTTCCAACTACTGAACTTAAAAGCTTCAATCAAATTATTAGCACATAACCACATAGCTACACATGAGAGTAAAAGCAAAACATTTAAATGGCAGACCTGTTGAGCTAGAATAAGACGCCCTTCACATTGACCACCAGTAGCAGCAAGTAGTGGATATGTGTAGTTTCTTATCTGAGCAACGAGGGAACCTGTATGCAAATTGATGCTGGCTCCGTACAGCCTTGAAAACGGAATGTTGTGGGCACGACATACTGGATCAAGCTTCTGCAGAACTTCAATCATACCGGCATCACCACCTTCAATTTTTGACAGACTCAAATCTAACTCAGTAGCAGAAATGGAGAAAAGAGAAGTTCGGGCTGTGCTAGGCCTGAAACCAGCTTGGAATCCATTTTTACATGCCCCAGATCCTTGTGAGGGAACTAGGCCCTGACAGGCCCGGTAATATGACCGGAACGACTGTTTATATATTTCCTCACGCAATTTCTGAATAGCTGAAGCATCATGAAGATCAATCTCCTCTTCATTATAGTGAATCTTTCTTTCAAGAGAATCATTTGGCTCATCGGTACCATGTCCTTGGCCCCTAGAAAGAAGTTCATCAAGAAAATCTAACCTAACAGCTAATTCACGAGCTTCATTCTTCAAAAGCTGGTAATGCTCATCAAGCCAACCCTGTAGTGGTTCTTCCTCAATATCAGCTGTTAGTTTACGAATGCAAAACTTTAAGATCCCGGTTCTTGTTGAACTGGGCTTTTTTGGTTTTGACGGCTCTTTCTTCTGAGGAAGTATACATCTAGCTTTAGCAGAAGTCACAAGCTTCAAAACTCGAAGCATTTCTTCCACAGAGTCGTCAATTGCACGCAACTCCAGTCTAAACGGCATGCATATATGCACATCAAGGGCTTGAATTACCCAATCCCAGGTAGTTACAGTCTCAAATTTTGCCTCTGATAAACTTCCAGAGGCATTTGGGACTCGTGATATCTGCATCCTACTGCTTCTAAAAACCCTAGCTTCATTTAGCTCAAGCATAAGTCCCTCGAGAAGCACTCCAATTCTAGCATTCTCAGAAAAGATGGATTGAACCTGGACAAAGGCTTCAATGCCATCTCCAACCTCAGCAGACATACTAAGCATTTCTACATCAATAGCGAAAATAGATTCACTTTTCTTCACTGGTTTTTCTAACTTTAAGGATCCTGGAGACATGTTCGGCACCTTATCTTTTCTCATGTAAATACTCTCCCCGTCATCATGTCCATGTGGTTTGTGATTGTGTACCACTGACTTCAAGTGTAACCCCAGTTCAACCAGTGCAATATGCACATCCGGCTCCCACCTTAAAGAGATATCTGTGGCACTGAAGAGAGAGCAGACTTGAATTTCTTTAAGTCCACCAGACCGCCTGACAAGTTTTGCATTTTGCATGTCAAGCAAGATAACTTTTGCTCCAGGATTATTATCTTCAGGATATTCCTGATAGATAGATCTAGCTCTTTCAAGCTCCATTTGTATAGATTTTTTTTCCTTGTTCATGGAAACATTGAAGTGATAAATATCAAGTGATACAGAATATTTCAACTTTTTACATTTGTTTGAAATTGTAGACATTATATGTGCAGTCCGCGGGCTCCCATCTGCTGAGGTACTGATTAATACTCTACCACCCTGGGATCCATAATTAACACGTTTTGGATCGGGAGTAACCATGTCCTCCAAGCTTGCATCTGCACTGATATTCAGAGAGCACCTTTCAAGACTTAGTCTCACGAGTTGAATCCCTTTTCCAGATGGCTTGGATGATCTCATTTCTTTGCTTTGTGTTGGTTTCTTACTGGATTTAGATAATCTTTTCGCCAGGTCTTTGAAGGAAAGAGTAGTAGATATCAGTGACTCAAGACGCCTGAAGGTCAAGTAAACACCCATGCCACTAACATCAGCACCAAGAACCATCTTACAACTCGAACCATCTGATGAATCCATATCTTTCGTGCCCAAGTCCAGACTGACCTTGGCAATGTGCATCAGTGAACCTGTATTTGTTTCCACGCCGAACAAGCTTTCTTTCAAGCATTCTTGATACTCATCAGACATGTGTAAGTTTAGTTCCCCTAGTTCCATATGCAACATTGCACCTGTGCTAGATATGTTATTAGCAAATATGTGTGAAGATTGTGAGCAGCCCTGGCAGTTTCAACAAGAGATAGTTAGGACAAAGTTGCAGTTAAACTAATAATGGGAAGTCATGGGACGGCCACGGCATGTTGGAAAATATTTGAAAACAAGAAACCTAAATTTAAATATCATCATTATCAAAAAGTCCCACAAAAAACAACAATCTACATGTTCCTACCTAATGGTGCAGTGTTATGGTTCACAACAACAAACACAAATAATATTTAGGGTTAATAGTGTATTATGTTCCCTAACTTTCAGCATATTACAGAAAATGTCTTCAACTTTCGTTTTCATCAAATGTCCCAACTTTCAGCATTTCCATAAAATGTCCCGCTATAAAAAAATCGTTAACGGAAAGCTGATTCATCTCGCCGGAGTCTAAGGTGGAATTTTTTTTCCATATCAGCACATGAAACGAGGAATTTTTTTTCCATATCAGCACATGAAACGACGTCGTTTTAGAAAAAGATAAGGATTAGTACTCCTTTGTGTCCCCACCTTTTAGCATATTCCAAAAAAAAAGTCCCTAATTTTTGTTTTTTCTTCAAAGTCGGGGACATTCTAGAATGCGCTAAAAGTTGGGGTAACGAAACACTATAACCCTTCTTAGTTTTGCTAAAGCGACGTCGTTTCATGTGTTGGGGTGAAAAAAATTCCACCTGGCTCCGGCATTTTTTGGAATACGATGAAAGCTGGGGACATAAAACATTATTAACCCTAATATTTATGTCCTGTTGATAAGAATGAATTCCAGAACCACTAAAACTAACTGTCATATGTTACCGAAGATTCAGAAATTACCAAATCCATACAGATGAACCTGATGCACTGAGAGTGGAGGGTATAATCATGTGAGTATAATCACAGATCATTCTGAAATGGGTGTTTCTCAAGAAAGAACTAAGGTATGCAAGTCTAGGATTAGAAGAATTGTTGACATAGAATCTATATGCATTTTCCAGGAACGTGATATACAATGAGAAGTGTTGCAAAGACAGTGTCTTTATGTAGTTAGTTAAAATAAGACAAACACAGGATGTCTTGGACAAGGGTTCCTCCAACAGTCAAAAGGTGGCATGCAATAGTGCCTAAACATCTGAGGTATTTGATATACAACTCTCTTAAGTTGCCCTTTGCTGAAACTAAAGTAAGCTATGGTGATAAAAATAAGGATAAGCACAGCCAAGATTGCTTACCATTTAATATATCTCAATAGTAAATTGTCTTGATGCTTGGGATATAGTCTGGAATATCTAAAGCAAAAGATATTTGCTTTCAGTTTAAGAAAGGGCAACATTTATTTATTACTAAAATTTTCTTCTTCCTTCGTCTTTTTCACTTCTCTATTGCTGTTCAATCTACTAGTGTGTATAGATATTTTCTACATGCTTGCGCACAGCACACACACACATAAAAGTGAGACAGAGAATTTATACATACATTTTCACAGAGACATGTGTGTCTATAGGAAGAGAGGAAAGATAAAGATACAGTTGGAAGAGAAAATTG
This sequence comes from Monilaria moniliformis, assembly GCA_034509125.1. Taxonomy (NCBI): domain Eukaryota; kingdom Viridiplantae; phylum Streptophyta; class Magnoliopsida; order Caryophyllales; family Aizoaceae; genus Monilaria; species Monilaria moniliformis. The sequence goes on from JAYDZE010019105.1 coordinate 27,853, forward strand.
GGGGGAAGCAGAAAGGAGGAGGTGGTGGCTGGAACTGGGGAAAGTATAGGAGATAGAGGTAGTGGCAACAGATGAAAAGGGTTGAGCATGTCCACAGATAACGGTAAGGATGTAAGGAGGAGTAAGTGTGGGTCTTGTTATCAGGGTAGAGGTTGAATGACACTAGATTGCAAGTTAAGGCTAGTTTATTTGCTAAATTATCAATTAGAGATAAA
>JAYDZE010019216.1:0-28055 GCA_034509125.1 Monilaria moniliformis
GAAATTCCCATGTGGTTTCCCATGCTCATAACCTTACACAACCAGTTAGCGGAGCAGAGACCCTCGACTATTTCTCACCCCTTATCGTTCCATTATTCCTCTTTTTTTCTTTCTTATTTTTCTTCTCTTTTTTTTTCTTCTTTCTTTTCGATGTTGAAGGAAGACCTTGAGCATATAAATCACCACTTAACATCAAGCAATACGATCACCATATCATTTTAGCACTCAATTAGTAGCAAGGCCCAAAGAGATGGCTAAATTCGAATATAATCAAGTATGGCTAAGGGATCGGCTAAATGTTTAGACAATAAATAGATAATTGAGCTCAAAGTGGCTTCTAGGGGATTAATGTACGGACTAGGCATGTGAATATTTGGCCATGAATCTTATCCTAGTGCCTTTATCCCTTCCACTCATCAATAAAATATGTTATATAAAAATATAAAAAATTTATATGAAATTTTATGTTATATAAACAAGATGTAATATTTGTTGAATCCAGTTAAAAATCATAGTCACCATTTTGACATAACTAAATATTATTGAGAAGAAGAGGAGTATTTTAATTAGCCATTTAATCAACTGATTAAACCCTTGTTAATCCTGAGAAGGCCTGTAAGAAATTGTCAGGCAATGACAGAATATTTTTATATGGACTTCTTTGTCGAAATTTTCAATTGAATATAGTCTAATAATTTCTAGAAGCATATTTGTATTTGGTGATTCCATTTATACTTAATTTTTTATATTATGAAATATCATGAAGCGCGAACCTGCGCACTGCGGTGGAGGCAGGGTGAGGCGGCGGCGACGCAGACCTGCGGTGGAGGAGGAGCGGATGGGCGGCAGAGCGGATGGGGTGCGGTGGAGGCGAAGCGCGGACCTGCGGTGGGCGGTGGCAGCGCGGACCTGCTGCGTCTGCGTGGCGCACTGGCGTGGGTTCAATTGTTCAAAGTTGAGAGAGCTGAGTGGCTGAGCCTGAGAGATGAACTTTGAACTGTAATGTAAATCTGTAAAAAAATGCGTGCAAATGACATTAAAATTAGGGCAAAAATCACTGATGCGGGTAGGTCTCAGGTAGTGCGGGTATGAGGGTATTACCCACTCGGGTACCCGCACCCGAATTCTCTCTATTCCAATACCCGAATCCGACCCCAATACCGATTTTAACGGGTATCGGGTACCTAATACCCTGCGGGTATTGGGTCGGGTCAGGAAATACCTGATACCCATTTTTCCACCCCTATACAAGAACAATAACTTTTATTCAAAAGATTATGATTTCTACTTACAATAACAATAACTTTTATTCTAAAAAACAATATATTTTATTCACAAGAATAGTAACTTTTATTTATAAAAACATTAACTTTTATTCAAAAGAACAATAACTTTTATTTATTACAATAATAATGTTTATTTACATGAAAAATAACTTTTGTTTATAGGCACAATGATTTTTATTCAATACAACAATAACTTTTATCTATTAAAAAAATTAATTGTTACAAATTATATATTGTATATATTTTTTTAATATTATCACTTAACAAATGTTGTATACACAAACAAAAGTATAACCACTCACACACACACAAAATTCTTATTAGAACAATAATTTTTACTCACAAGTATAATAATTTTTATTCATTAAAGCAATAATTGTTATATACATGAATGATAACTTTTATTCACAAGAATAAAAAAAAATTATTTACCTGAACAAAAAAATTTATTCACAAGAATAATAACTTTTATTTACGAAAATTGTAACTTTTGTTTGCAAAAATGGTAAATTTTATTCACAAAAATAGTAACTTTTCTTCATAAGAACAATAACTTTTATTTACAAGAATAATAACTTATATTCACAAGGAACAATCTCTTTTATTCACAAGAACAATACATTTTATACACAAGAACAGTAACTTTTATTTATAAAAATATTAACTTTTATTCAAAAGAACAATAACTTTCATTTATTACAATAATAATGTTTATTTACATGAAAAATAACTTTTATTTATAAGCATAGTGATTTTTATTCATTACAACAATAATTTTTATCTATTAAAAAAATTAATTGTTACAAATTATTTATTGTATATACATATTTTTAATATTATCACTTAACAAATGTTGTATACACAAACAAAAGTATAACCACACACACACACACACAAAATTCTTATTAGAACAATAATTTTTACTCACAAGTACAATAATTTTTATTCATTAAAGCAATAATTGTTATATACATGAATGATAACTTTTATTCACGAGAATAAAAAAAATTATTTACTAGAATAAAAAAATTTATTCACAAGAATAATAATTTTTATTTATAAAAAATGTAAGTTTTGTTTGCAAAAATGGTAACTTTTATTCACAAAAATAGTAACTTTTGTTCGTAAGAACAATAACTTTTATTTACAAGAACAATAACTTATATTCACAAGGAACAATCTCTTTTATTCACAAGAACAATAACTTTTATTCAAAAGTACAATAACTTTTATTCAAAAAACTATAACTTTTACTTGCAATAACAATAATTTTTATTCTCAATAACAATACATTTTATTCGCAAAAACAATAACTTTTATTTATAGAAACAGTAACTTTTATTCAAAAGAACAATAACTATTATTTATTAAAATAATAATTTTTATTTAAATGAACAGTAAATTTTATTTATAAGCACGGTGATTTTTATTCATTTATTCAATAACCTTTATTTATTAAAAGAATAAATTGTTACAAATTACATATTGTATTTTTTTTTAATATTATCACTTTACAAACGTTGCATACACAAAAAATGATATAAACACACACAAACACAAAATTCTTATTAGAATAATAATATTTTTCACAAGGACAATAAATTTTATTCATTAAAATAATAATTTTTATTTGCATGAACAATAACTTTTATTCACAAGAACGATAACTTTTATTCACAAGTATAAAAAAAAATTATTTACTAGAACAAAAAAATTCACAAGAGTAATAACATTTATTTACAAAAATTGTAACTTTTGTTTGCAAAAATAGTAATTTTCATTTACAAGAACAATAACTTATATTCACAAGAACAATCTCTTTTATTCACAAGAACAATAACTTTTATTCACAAGAACAATAACTTTTATTTATTATATAATAATGTTTATTTACATTAACAGTAACTTTTATTTATAAGCACGATGATTTTTATTCATTAGAAAAACAACTTTTATTTATTAAAAAAATAAATTGTTACAAATTATATATTATATTTTTCTTTTATTTTTTTAATATTATCACTTAACAAACGTTGCATATATAAAAAAAAACACATAAAATATGCAAAGAAATAAAATAAAATTCACGATATAACACCCAACCATCAAAGAAGGAATGGGCAAAATGTTTACCTAATTAGTACTATATATATATGTATATAATATTGAACCCACAACCTAAGGCTGATTTCATACACTGATAACCACTGCACTGTACCTTCATTTATTATATATGCAACATTTACTTATATTTATTATGTGCAGTAGTGAATAATTTTTCTTTCTAAAAAAAGAAGAAAATAGATACGGATCGGGTCAAATCCAGTTCCGGGCAGGGTTGACCCGCGCTTCCATGTGCGCGCATAAAAGTTTTTGTGCAAAATAATTACGCTGCACGAAAATGGATTTTCCAATAAATATGTTGCACAAAGATGCACTAACTGAATTATTTGAAAACTTGATCAGTGATTCTTCTTGTTCAAACACAAATAAATAAATAAATCTTCATCGGTAATAGATTACCAAACATCCAAAATAATATCAAAGAAACTTTGATAACAAATGCTAAAGAGTTAATTTAAAAAATCATACGAAACAAATCAACACGATATCTCCAATTAGCTCCAATAACATAAATAAAAAAATTAAAAATATAAAATAGTTATTTTGTGCCATTAAACACATATTTTGACCACTTTCCTCTTCATCATTATCATTTCTTGCAAAATAGGTGTTTTAAATGTGACTTCCCCAATTATGGATCTTTTTTGCGTCACTCCGGCAAATATACATATGTCACAACCGAAATAAAAATAAAAATAAAGATCACCAGTTAATTTTTTTGAGTAATTTTGCTGATTTAGTTAGGCATTTAGAATCTTGTGCGATCACTTCCTTGGTGAGAGGTGAACCAGTAGAGAAAGTCATGAATAAAGATCTGTCATCTTTAATCGAACGCCTGCTTGCATGATGTTCAGCTCTTGTGGTTGCCACTGTGAAAGGCTCAGCATCTGCGTTTAGTTTACTTGTAGCGGCGGCACAGGTGGCGCCGCCTGTGGTTACCGGCTCAAATGGTTGAACATGTGCGTTTAGTTTGCTCATGGTGGTGGTGGTAGGAAATAGAGGGCTTTTCACTTGGATTTTAGTTTAATTGTGTGTTGTGTGTGTATGTGTCTAAATAATGTGTTGGATTCCTTGGTACTTATTTGTAGAGAATTTGATGTTGTGGATTGCATGAATAATGCATGTCAATTTTTGTTTATCTGGTGTGCACCTTGGGTAGTGACTCCACATATATTACATTGGTCATTAAAAAAAATAGAGTTTAATTATAATGTATGGATGCTCTAAATTGATTTTTTTTTTTCTCAATTCGTTCTATTTCAAAAATTAAATGTCGGGAAACGAATAATTGTAAGATATTATACTGTTTTGGTTCATTATATTCGATATAATGTTGTAAGATTATGCTTAGAAATGACCATAGGTCCATAGTATAAATCTCAATCTTCCATTTCTCAATTATAAAAAATTAATAATGGCCTAATTAGTAGCTCGAGTCATCTAAAAGATACTAACTATTGAATCGATCCGTGATTTTTATCATTTCCCTATCATGATCATTGCTTAAGAATAAGAAATATTTAATCGTGCCCTTGGAGATGGTGTAGTATCAATCTTGTTAGTAGTCATAGAATGATCAGAGTTCGGTCAATTTCTGCAAACAATAATTTAGAGTAAAATTTCTTGTGTGACATATAGTACATACATATATTGTACCTGCAGATTCATTGAAATACATAGTAACTTATCATCTTATTTCATATACGCAATGGCGGACACACATAAATAAGTAGGGCTTAAGTCCCTACCAAACTAAAAAACTTCTTCTTTCTTTTTTATTCGTATAACATCATTAAATTTTTGGTATTTTATATGCATCATTGTACAAAAGCCCCTATCATTACAACGAAACATAGAAAAATTAATGTTTCGAAATTTCAAACTCAAAATTTAGAATATATAGCTCCTACCTAAATAAATTTCTGCGTCCACCCCTGCATTTACGAATCTCCAAAAATAGTAGCAGCAAAACAATGAAACCCTATGTGCATTGCTACAAACTACCAAAGATTTTTCATATGAAATGTATGATAACATCAAATAATTAGACTGATGATTAATAAAAAAAATTAAAAAAAATAATAATTAGACTGATATTGCATCAATTAAACTGCCGTATCAACTTATTTAAGTGATAATGTGTTTATTTATTAAATGGGAAAAGGGTCAGATCACCCTAATTGTTTACAACAAAAAAATAAAATAAGTCTTTAATATTTGTAATTCTTAACATTCATCCTTAATGCAGCAATAGAAAATAATCAAGATAAACTTAATTTGGAGTGGAAATAGTAAGGAGGGCATGAATGTTCAGAATTACAAGCATTATGGTGTAAATATGAAGAGGCGGTTCAAAATTAAAATGGAGGAGCGCATGACTTGACTTACCTTTTGTGGTATAGATGGCCACAGCTTTTCCTTATCTGTAAAGTTATTAAATTACAAGTTTGGTAGTTTCCTTCATTTAAGTGTTATTTATCAGTTATGGGTTGTATGGAGATGTTTGGTTAATTGCTATAAAATTACAAAACTTGGTTCGATTCACGATATAATTTTCAGACCATTGTCTCAACATATTCATAGCTAAAATAATATTATTTTATGGGTTTTTTCTTAAATAATAGTCTGAACTTTGATCTATCGTAATTTTTTAGTTTGATCTTAAAAATATTATAAATATGATATGTTTCATTAGTTTTTTAGTATTAAAAAATTTCAAAATATTTGTCGACACTATATTGGATATGCTCCATGTCTTTCAAAGACACATTAGTGTAAATTGACCGAAAACCTCATTGATTTTTTTCATATCATTGTATTTGATCCATGTCTTTCAAAGACACAGTTTGCCGAAAATTTCATTGATTTTTCAGCATTAATTTATAAAAGCATTGTACGTTATTTATAGGCATATTATTGGATTTCATGCTTGTTTACCCAATTTAAGTTGACCAAATTTTTTGACTTCAACTATCAAGTAAATAATGGAGATAAATGCATACTATATTTGCATTATTTTAATCCTGGGCTAAAAAACACCGTTGGTTGAATTTTAATAACAACTCTTATTAATTTATTTTTTTCGGATCAGAAATTAAAATCTAAAAGCGAATAAAATATTACATTAAAACTTGTATCATAATTAGAGCAAAGTCAAACGAAGCTGAATTTGCAAAGCAATATATATCGGCTTATTTATACATCTTGGCAAGTCGTAAACTCTAATATGACCTGTATTTATTTCTTGCAATTACTATATCTAATTTTTTCATAAAGAAATTAAAAGACATATATATATATACATATATATATATATATATGTTATGAAATTGAAACACAAAGATGAGGGTTAAATTTATACGATTTCCGAATCTGATTAAAATTTACTAGATAGAAAGGAATTGACGACGTTGGGTGCGAGGAACATATTTTTTCAACCAAACCGGCTTACTATTCACCACCACTTTCACAACTTGTCGATTTCGTAATATCAATCTTGCTATTATTTCACTTGTGAAAATTATTTTTCCAAACTTTGGATCTCTTCTGTGTTGATCGTGCACATAAACATGCTCTACACATTGCCCGTACACACTGTCGCATATCCAAATAAGATAAAGTAAGATAAACAAAATAAAAAAGAAATCACCAAAAAAAAAATATAAACTCACCTTGTAAAAAAATCAAATATTTCTTCGTTGCTGATAGGTGAACCATTAGAGAAAGTCATATACAAAGACCTATCATCACTTCTCAGATAATGTGCAATGGCAGCAGGCACGAATGGTTTGGCGTAGGGGTTCAGATTCTTCATGCTCGATATTTATTTGTTTTATTTTAGTTTGGTGATTTTGAGAAAAAGTATTTAATTTTTTTACAGTAAATTGGAAAGGAATGAAGTGTGGTGGGCTTATTTATAGATGGATAGAACCATTTTGTGAATTGAATCTTGTTGGGGTAATTATGATATGGAGATTATATATTAAATTCGATGGCTCCAGTGTTGGTAATTTTGAATTTTTGGTCTTTGAAGCAACTAATGTGAAATGTTGGTTTGTTGGATTTCTTTAATCCAATTCTTAAATTGCTCGGATTTTCTACCTTTTTCATTTTAAATCCTTGTTGCCTGCATAAATGATGAGTGGTAAAAGCTTCATTTTTTTTTAGATAAAGAGAATACAAAAATATATAAATAAAATAATAAAATTGATTGTGCTGTTAAGTGAATTTAACATTGAGATTATTTATTTATTTATTTTTGAGGTAGTATAGTGTGAAAGCAGTTTTATGCAACTATCAATGAAGATTACATATTTATTCTTGCCGTTTTCATATTGTAGTTACACGAAGTTTCTTGATATTTTGATGGATAAATATTATTTTAAATTCTACATTATATTCGTTTTATTAATAATGTCTGGAATTTTAAAAATTATCTTATTTAAATCCTAAACTATCACTTTTGTATTAAAAATGTCTCGCGTCCATTTTTCAGCCTTCTAAATCTTAACATAGCTCGTCAAAAACTACACTATTTTTTAAGTATTAGGACACAAAAAAGATGTTGTTTTGTGTCATGTTATTTAAAAAATAAAAATAAAATTTACACAGAGGGATCTGACGAGTTATATTAAGATTATGGATTAAAAAAGTGGACACATAATATTTTTTTATACAAAGGCGATAGCTTGGAATTTAAATAATTCTCAAAATCCAAGACATTTTTAATAAAACGAATATAGTTTAGATTTTAAAGTGATATTTACCAATTACATGAGATTATGCTATCTTTGGATTCAGAAATATTTACCCTAATTTGAATACAATCACATGAGATTATGCTATCTTTGGCATTGGAAAAATTATTGAGTTTGATGCTTTAAATTTGAGTTTGAGCTATGAGCCTATGAGTGAAAAGACATGCTTTCTTAAATAATTATTGGGTTCACTATTTTTGTTTTGTAAAAATAAATGAATCCGTACATTTTCTTTACAAAATAATACGACATGCCTTAGAAAAGAAACGGATAATAAATGATATTCACAGTGGATACAGGTTATGCACAGTCTTGTGTGTAAAGAGCACACAACTTGAAGTTGTAATTAAATGGTGTATTATTTATATACAAGTTTTACTCTTTATTCATACCTTTTTTTTTTTCTTTTAACTTCAATTTTATTTTTTGCATCTAAAGACCACCTCTATGTACTCTCTAATTTGATTTTCTCCATTAAAAAAAAAAAAAGTTGACATTAATAAGTAAAATTTTGGTGTGTTTTATAATATAATGCATACTTCTTAACTTTTTTTGAGACACTTTTTCTTTATATTTTATCGTTATTTTGCACATCTATTTACAAAAAATTAAATATGATCCGCCATATTCTACATTAGTTAATATAAAAAATAACAAAATGTGGACTCTTTCTCCACTTATAAAACACAACAAAATTTTATTAAAATCTATACTAAATAAAAGTGAGCACTAAAATTCTCCATTCATATTTTTCTAAATTCTCATTCATTCTTAATTTCCTCACAACTCATCTCACATATTGATTATCAATCATTTCCTACATTGAATATAGCCTATATAAATAGTTGTGTGTAGTATCTCATAATTCTCATTTTATATATGTTTTGCACCTTGAATTAATTGGCCAAATAAATAATTATATTTTTTATAAAAAAAATTAATTCAATTTGGTTAATAATATTCAGCCAATAATTAAGTTTGTCAAATAATGAAAGTCTATTTGTCAAAATATCAATTTAGTATATAGATGATGTTTATGTACATGATTTTTATTTTATGAATTTTAAGAGTTGGTAACTACTAATTTGCTTACAACTCAAATTATAGTTGTTTTAGATTCATATATTAGCTTTTTAAAAGTAATATATTAACTTTTTTAAAATTCATATATTAGCTTTTTTGATAGTAACATCTTGGCTTAGAAAAATGTTAGTCTATATAATATTTTGATAAATATTGATGCATTATTGCTGGGAAAGTTTTGATACAATTTAGATATTTTGATTGATACCAAAATCTGTGATAATGAATCATGTGTTGTAATAAATTATAACTCGAATGTTAGGGAGTTAAGTTTTTTTTTATCTATAATGGTCAAATCAAGATGGAACTGATCATCGACGTATCAGTTTCACAACAACTTTGGATGCTCAGTTATGAAGAAAACAACTAAAAAGTATACAACTAACATCTAGTTCCTGAATATATGTTAAGTATAGAAGCAAAGAAGAAGGACTCGAAGAAGAAGCAAGAAGAGAAGACTGCAAATATATAGTTGATAGGATACAAACTATAAGAAATAGCCAGCTAGCATAGCACAGCTGTAAAGATACACAACTATGTCTTGAACAACCAACTAAGAGGAAGCTGACTTTCAAATACCAAAATTCAACAGATGTAGTATCAACTTAGTTAGCCTTGCCGGCTAAAAAAATAAATTTTGTACCCTGACACTTTTGCAGAATCAATCCGATGTTGCAGAGACCCCGCACTAGGTTGCAGACAGAGAAAGCAACATCTTACAACAACCTACGAAATTCAAATGGGAAGAATATCAATGCCACAAGTCGAAGTTTGATTGATACTTCTCCAACTATATTATTTAATATCAAAGCTTATAAATAGAGAAAGATCATTAACCTTTGAAAGTTAGCGAATCACTGGGAAGTACAACGTCTAAAATGCTCAAAGAGCTCAACCACTCAAACACTCTATCACCACAATAACCAAGTGTATTTTTTTCTTCTTATTTTTCTAAAATCTCCAATCTCACATCTACTTTTATGAAACTTTATCAAACGATAACTAATATAAAAGGTAATGTTTTCTAGCTCACAACAAAAAATTAACATTTAGTTGATGAAAGTGGTTTATGTTAGTCCTGAGCAAGTAATTATTGGTGTATAGGTGGGGAAATACACTAGTAGAAAATATTCATTACTTTTTACCTAAGTATAAGCTTGAACAGCTAGGTTTACGGTTAAGTCTGGATGACTGCAATAAGTTGGCTAGAATAGCTAGCTTATAGCATGTCGAGGTTGTTGGCTTATCAAGAGTGATTGACAGTTTGCTGATAAAACTACTGACAGTTGAAAACTTATCAGCTGGACATATAATTGTTTATGTGCGGAATGTGGTGACTTATCTACTCGCTTGTTATGAAAATCTTTAATTAGCCAATCATTGGTTAGTCAATATTAAAGCTAGGTATCTGTGCGAGACACCCAACTCTATGAAGTGGAATGCAAGTTGAGTACAGTGCGCAGTTTGTGATGGCAGTTCCATAACACTTAATCGAAAAATAGAATGTAAACGACACACATAGTTTAACGTAGTTCAGACAGAGTAAATCCTCCCACGTTTACGATCTGGTAAAACAAGATAATCCAGGGTGCAATAAACCTAACTTCATATTGAATGGGCTATTGCTTGCAGCAGGCAATAACATAACATTTTCTTACCCACAAATCAATTGGTCGTGACAGAATCTTCTTTGCATCAGACGACGAACACTTTGTCGCTTATTTGTTTCTTTCTTCTAAAACTTAACTCTTACTTTTTGGGTGATGAATAAGGTTGAAGGTTGTTGTAAATAGGTGAACAAACCCTTACAATGAAGAACAATATAAGGTTGAGTTTACTCAATCTATCTTTAGGATATTTACAACGTTAGGCTTAGATCTAAGGGAGTGTATGTGTGATCTCAAGTAATAGCTTAGAGACCACTTAGATATTGATTCTCTTCGATTACTTTACTGCTATATGATTGAGAGTATGTTAGTACTTGAGAGCTTTTGAACATTTAAATACGCAACATTTCGTTGTAACCGGTTACCTTCAAAGGTTGGAGATCTTGCTCGATCTACAAGCCTCGATCTAAAATAGTGTCGTTGGAGAAGCACCAATCAAACTTTGACCCGTGGCATTTATATTCTTTCGTTTGAATTCGTAGGTTGTTGTTGACTTATCGTTTTCACCGTCTACAATCTTGTACGATAATATTTGCAACATCAGACTTGTTTTGAAGAGGTGTTAGAGTACATAAGATATCTTTTGTATCCGAAAATGAGTGCTAGGTCGACGCTAGCTGCATTTATCCTCGCTGTGTAGAAGTTAGTTGTCTTTGAGCTAGCTATGTATGACATAGATATGTATGCATATAGCTATGTCATGGTTGACTAGCTACATCTTTCAGCTGGTATCCTATGAATTGTCTTCTTGTCTATTGTTTCTCGAGCCCTTTTTCGATGCTTCAAGACTTGTTGTGTCTTTCGAATCTCGGTCATAGCTGATGACTTCTTAGGTGTTTTCTTCATAGTTGTGTATCCGAAAGGCTTGTGGAACTGATACATTGATTATCAGTTCCCCTTTAACCGAATCCCTCTAAATTATAATAGCTTAGCTTCCTAACTTTTGAACTATAACCTATTACACTACATGATTCATTATCTGAGGTTTTAGTATCAATCAAAATATTTATATTGTAATGAAAATTTTCCAACAAATTATTATTATATGAACCGTACAATCATTCAATTTGATCAAACAAAATTAATTAAAAATTAATTTATATAAAAAGTATTTGATATGTTATGACTATAAATAATGTACATTGATTATAAATTACCATGGAAAGTGATTTTTGTCGAATTTCAACAGAATTACATAATAGTACAAATAAATAAATCAGAGAGAGAAAAAGATTATAAGTGATGGGACAAATTATTATTTTTGGTGCGAGTGTGGAGTGGAGGGGTGGGGTGGGGGTTGTGAATAGAAATAACTATCATTGAATATGCAATATATGAATTCATTGTATTCATCTTTGATCAACTCTGTCAATAGTGTTTTATTATAAATAAATTATAGATCAATACACGTTCTTTTAATAATTTCACGGCGCGGCATGTGAAATCTTATGTGGCACATCCGAATCTAATATGAAAATATATTATTTGAATACATAATTTGATATTTATCAGCTAATAAGTCCAAAACAACAATATGTCACTCGAAATTTTAGTTGCCAAAAAATATCATGATTGTGAAAATGTTTATAAGGTCAAACTTTATTTTGCAAAGGGAAACATTATGCTCGAGCTCAAGCTTGTGTTTCGAAAAGTAATTAATTCCATTCATGAAATCAAAAGTTTAAATAACATATTCCCATTGATTTAGACTTGCGGTAATTTTTGGAAATTTTAAACACTATCAAAATTCTTTTTTAAGAGGAGGGGGAAGAAATCAAAACTTTCGGAAGAGCCCAAAGTTGATGCTGGGACTATGAGCCCATTGGGCTTTGAAAATCTAAAGTAGCCTAACTTATGGGCTTTCTCATTCCTATCTCCTTTTATATTTCTAAATGAAAATTCAAGTCATTCTCTTTGATTGTGGCTTGTTTCGTTGTGTTGGTGTTGCACTAACAAAACACATTCTAAATGAAAATTCGCACTGAAGAAGGCGACCAAGAATTCCAACCAGATGAATCTACTTGGAAGAGGTGGATACAATGCAACGAGTTTTACCATTACGTGTTTTTGTGTTGCTTACTTGCATACTCATTCCAACTATCTATCTTCTTCTTCTTCTTCTTCTTTTTTCTTCTTTTTTGAAGGGAAAGTTGGAAGATAGTAAATTTATAATTATTTTATTGTTATTATTTATATGAACGCTTTAGTAAGTAAATGGAAAATATAAATAGAATTACCCTTCTCCTCCAACAAGGGAAAGGAAGAGCTACAACGAGTCAAATAAAAAGGTTGAACGAAGAATGATATAAATATCAATTCAATTTTTATTTTTATTTTTGCAATTGTAGTAAAATGAAGATCACGTAAAATATTGAGGTAAAAATGTAAAATGAAGGAAGGATTTTATTTGACTTTTCGAATGCAATTCTGAGATTATTCTCTTTCTTTCATTATGTAGTAATAAACGCCTATTTTAACATGATCATGCTGAGAGAGAGAGAGAGAGAGAGAGAGAGCGCCCAATGGACCTTCGAGAATAAAGAAAGGTCTATTTTAGTCGTGGGCTTTATGCTCATCTGGGCAAGTTACCATTTTGAGTCACTAATATAAGAATAAAAAAAATCAAAATATTACTTAGATAAGGCATTTCAACATAAAATTCAAGGATGAGAAATATAATTTTCTTGGAGCGAGCTGATCATTTTATCTGCTCTGATAATTTCTTTTCACCAAAGTCACCATTAATTAATGTTATTGTCTTTATTGAGTTGGAAGAAAAATATATTAAACACTGTTTTCTATACTTAAATTGATAATAAATTCACATTAATGGCGTTGTTACATATATTAATAAGTCAAATATACAAATGTTGACAGATCACACCCTAACTTTTATTGTTCACTTTTGTACTTGTAGGGTTAAAGATTTTATATTCTTGTACAAAGGTAAAAATAAAAGCATCAATTCCCAACGACTTATGATCTTGAATCAAATATGTCATCATATCTTCTTATGAATGTAATGTTGAGACAAAATTCACCAAATTTGTCAACTCTTTGAGTACCATTGCACAAGTAAATAAATAAAAATAGAACCAAGAAATTACCGTTATGTAAAAGGAAAACATATGATCGATGTTTTATCATGTTGTGGTTGAAATTATTATATTGGATAAGTTTTCACATGCCACCCACAAAGAGTAGTCAACTTAGTGTATTTATGGAATATTTGTAGTGAATTTGGTTATTAAAAAAAATGAAAAATAATGATATAAATGGAGAGATGATGAGTGCAAAAGCTTTTGCTTGCCAATAATACAAATGGCGCCTTTTGTTTAGATAATGGTAACAAATTTAATATATTGTGCTTTTCGTCCGCGTCTTAATCATGAGATGACAGAAAAAGGCGCAACTCTTGGCTTTTTATGGAAGCATAACTTTGGCAATCGAATTTTGCTTTTATATTCCTATTTTTACGACAACAAATCCCTACTTAGTATATTATATTATATGTGATCGACCATGTTCACAGCTTCATTAAAAGGAAGTTAATTATAGAGATTTTGATTTTATAATGAATACCAAATTCCTTAAATATATTGCTATATGATTTGTTGCTCTAAATTATATATCATAATCAACATGAGAAAGAATGTTCTTGTTTGGGGAAAAAAACAATTTAATATATATCAAAACAAAAATAGATTACCAAATTATTATGCATGTATAAATTCAAGAAATGATTGGTACAATGAAAATTAATTTATAGCTTTCCCAATTCACCAAAACTAAATTTGTAGTAATATATTATATTACTTGATTCTTTAACTTGATATTCAAATCACAATCTTTTAATTTTATAAAACAAAAATTAAAATTAGTTCCAAAAAGAAATTTGAAATATAAATATATGTAGATAAGAAGTATAAAAAATAAGTATATATTCGATATCTTAAAAGGATGAAGATCATACACCAATAATTCATATAATAAAAAATAAATAAATCTTTGATTATTAGAATATATTTTTCAGTTAAGTGCCACTATCATAAAACTGAATAACTTTTATTCAGTTTATAAGATAAAAAAAATAAAAGTTAGTATTTTATTCATTCTTCATTATGATGACTACTAGTGATAGAAATTTCGACTTTTTCCAGCCACATATTTATTTTTAGTTCATTCTTTTTAATTGGTTTATAAATTCATTATTCTTCTACAAAATATCATTTATTCGTAAGCACCACCGTTTTAAATATAATGAAATATGTGTATTTTGCACGCTAAATTCCCCCCCCCCCCCCCCCCCCCGCGCCTGAGTTTGCATAATATGATTGAAAAGGTATTCCCTAAAATTTACTATTTGAAACAAAATCCAAACATTTATTCAAATTTGTTATGCAACCAATTTTTTAAAACCGGTCGTTTTTGCTACAATTTTAGCCATTTTTGTCATTAATAGATCAGACACAATTAAGTAACGCAAATCTTACTTGCATTGTGTGCATATAAAGTCCAATTGAATTTTGTAATACGGGTTAATCAATTTGATAAATTGACTCAACACACACTCACACACTAATGTTATATATGATTCGAAACTCAATCTATTAATTGAACGAGAAACATCTCATCCCTCTAAATGGCAGGCTTCTATAAATTAATCGGGGTGTCTATGTATTCAATCCATCAAATATATATTATGTGAAATATAATTTTGAATAAAGGATTTGGCCAATAATAATTTGACCATTAAAAAAGAGACACGTTGACTCGACTAAATTAGCACACGTTTTGGCACTTAGTTTAAGACAAAGCATGTCAACAACTATTGTATTTAAAACCTCAACCTCCCCAAACAAAATGATGTAGGCTGCATTCAATACCCAAATACTTGAATGATGAATCACATCATTTTCTTCATTTGTATGCTCGACTCGTTGCCGTCACTTCTCTGATCAATATATACACCTAACCCTTTATCAATATCGTTTTTCATGTTTTTCTAGAAAAACGTATATTGTGTTCATGATATACGTGAAGCCGTTGAGTCCCGCTAGATCATGCTTAATATTGTCTACCCCTATCTATTACTCTATTTATTCTTGTTTCATTTTGGTAAGTTAATTAGGTTAGGAATTCTTTTATTGGCTTTGATTCCTAATTTTCCTACAATGCAATATAAGACGCATCTACAGTTTTTATGTCTTACAGATTTCCAGTTGTAAAATTCTATTCCATCAAAAAAACTAATGAAATTCATTCAACATTGGAGTTATGAGTTATAAAAAAGGGGATGTATTAAGTGCCACACGTTTTAATGTGCTCATGATATATAGGAAAATGATCAGTTCCTCACGAACATGAAAATGTTGTACCCAACGTATAACAGTAGTGAAATTAATTGCACTAAAAAAAAGCATTTTATGATATTTGAAGTTAGAGTGTTGCATTCGTTCAACAAGGAGATCCATCTATATGTAAATTTTAGCAATCGAATGCCTAAAAATTGTTCTCCATTCTTACAACAATTATGGATTCTTATTAATTTGAACCATTTTCAATAGATAACGAATACGAAAATGAAACATCTTTTTTGCAAAATAAATTCCTAATTGTTTAAACTGACGCCTCACATAATTAGTATATCATTCAGAATTTTGAATAAAGAACAGTGTTAATTGAAAAAATTATGAATAATAATTATAAGCAAACAGTGATTCTATTCTATATGATTAACATCTATCTCTATCTTTCTATATCTATGCATCAATGTATGTGTATATGTAGGAAAGAATTCGTAGCACTAGCGCATAAAGTCTCCAGGCATATTATGAATTTATGAGAGAGAGAGAGAGAGAGAGAGAGAGCCATTCGCCGTTACAGTCTCAACAATATTATAGAAGAAGTTTGTTTAATTATTTTGAAGAATGTTCGTTGGCATTCGAACGTATGTGGCTCTAATTGTTCACCTACTTAATTAGTTCAACAACTCCACTTTATACTAAATGCATTTTAAAAAAATATCTGGTGAATTACTTGGTTTAATTATGCATCCAAATTGATGATTGCCTCCTGAACTAAATTATTTTGATGATTCTAAAGAAACTTATAAGAACAACTTAAATGTTAATACACAGCTTTGACCAAATTACTTGAATTGAAGGTCGTTTGATTTCATTATCTGCTTACATCTCTCCTAGCATGACAAAGACTTAATTTGATTCGGACGTCCACACCCTTCCTAATTTATGCTGATTAAATAATAACTAGACAAATTTAATTTAATTTGATAACTAATTAGTGTGTCTCGGGTAATTAATACAAAAGACATATACTGATACAATTATTGTACTCAATACCTTTAGTCCCTCTTTGTTTGTGAATATCGATCCCACTATCTGTAGATATTTCCTTAGAATACATATACAAATACACTTCCCAGACTCAATAAAAAAATATAAAATAAAATTAGGTATGACATATTTCAAAATATTATCTTGCATGGAAATCTGTCATACTCAAGCTAATTATGAATGTTGGAGAATTGTAAGCATATGATGTGTGGTTCATAATTTTTGCCTCATGATTTGAGTTATATTGCGACAAACATTAATGTCGAGAAGTTTCACAATCGATCAATTGGATGCACGTACTCAAAGTTGTCCATAAATTGGTGATGTCTATTCTCCAACAAACTTTAACTTTTTTTAAGTTGGGAGTGGAGATTTGAAATTAATGGTAATTTCATTTAAATCCTCGATTTAATCTGACTTTGACGAATTAAGATCGTTGTTCATTTTCATCTACAAGTCGTGTTGTGATTAAGAAAAATTGTCCTAAATTTGAGCTGGAATATCTCATCTACTTCACCGTTCGTATATCGATGTAATATTTGAATCCTAAATGAAGTAATTGTGTAACAGTTTAAAATTTTAAACTACAACTAAGAATATTATTATAAATGTGGCTAATATATATAAATTTGTATAAGGGTGGTTATTTTTTCCTTTGTTATAACAAATTGGCTATATATGAATTTGTTAATCATGATCTACGTTGTACTCTATCCGTTCCAAATCAATAGGCTATCTTTCTTTATGATAGGGCTATTACTAAAATGAAAATTTACTATATAACAAATACCTCACATAACTCATTATTTACACTCTATGCCATTATGACTCACTTGTTTTCTTCTTCTATTTTAATTTATTAGTTAAAATTAATCTCTCTTTCTTAACTTTTGGATAATACACTTTCAACAAAATTTATCTTATCTCTTTTATTTTATTATTAAAATACTATTTTTTAAGGACTATTAGTTTGGGGCGGATGGAGCATGATTTAAACTTTGAACTGCATGCTATACTGTAGCCTTAATTATCATTTAAGAAGATATACATATATTTAGTGCGACCCAAACTCTGAAGAATGTAAAGCCCATAATTAGTTGAGTACGTCTATCTTTATACTATAAATAATTACATTGTGTTATACGAAAATGAAACCATAGTTAAAGATTTATAAGTGAATGAAAAATAAGTATTAGAACGACATACTCGTACTCCTGCACTGCAGGGGGATCCACTCCATAATTCCAGCAGGTTAGGTCCCATAGCAAGTCATAGTATTAGTACATACATGGTATTTGTCTTGGCTTTGTTAATAATGCATATATATATATATATATATATATACATATATAAAGTGAATTATGATCAAGACTTTTCATCCATGAAATTTAAGTTCGTAATGTAATATCATTAAATGCACATAATCGACGTGTCAATGAGTCTTTCTATCAAAGGTTAACAGGGTGTTTGACTGAGGCTATAGTAATGCAGTCTTCATGTGCACCACACGCCATGCGTACATCAGAAGGCGTTGCGTTGCAGCTCCAAAAGTACGGCTTTCGTACACTCTGCCAAGTGTAAAAGCACGCCACGCGCCCGTGAGTTTCACGCAGCCTCTTCAGCTAACCAGCGCGGCGCGTGCTATACATGTGTGGGTTGTACGGGTGACAAAAAATGTCATTTTTAATTAATTCTTTTGATAAAAACAAAAAATAATTTTAAAATTTATTTTTTTAAAAAAATTATTCATATTCTCACTTATAAATAACCACATCTCCCACTTCATTCACGCCTCTATATCACATTCTCCATCCTTTTCTTTCAAATTTTCTTCTAAATTATCTACAAAGTCTTCAACTTTTTTTTTGAAAATTCACCACAATGGATCCAGACATCCCTTACGAAATTCAACTATGAAATTATCTTTTATCTCTTGGAATTGATCCAAATCAAATCAATTTCGATCCAAACAATCCGCCATACTTTCTAATTCCTCCAACTCTTCCAGTGTTTCAAATGAATCTAGCCCTCGGCGGAACTAGTACTCAATCAGCACACTCTACGTCTCCCTTTCTTGGTTTGTCATCTTCCCAAAGTCTCGATAGGATCCCATTTTCCGACATAGTGGAGCTTCATAGCTGTGATGTCCGAGGTACTTAGCATATGAAACCCGGACGGTCATCGAATGCTATGACATTAGCAAAGATCCAATCGTCTCTAACTGCCAAAAAGTTACGTCTTTTGGGAGAAAATAGTTGAGAGATACAACAAGGTACGTTCTAAAGGCGCAATTTTCTTCAAATCTCGTATGCCTCGATCCCACATCGAGAGGGCCAACT
Source organism: Monilaria moniliformis (assembly GCA_034509125.1). Classification (NCBI taxonomy): domain Eukaryota; kingdom Viridiplantae; phylum Streptophyta; class Magnoliopsida; order Caryophyllales; family Aizoaceae; genus Monilaria; species Monilaria moniliformis. Next base: position 19,613 of record JAYDZE010019216.1, read on the forward strand.
CAGAAATCTAGAAATTTTGAGCCCTCTATAACCTTGTTGAGTCCTTATGGAAGAACAACTCGAGTGAGGCAAATATTATCAAAGAAGAGCATAACACATATCAGGACGAAAACATGAAGCCTTTCAAGTATCTCAAGACTTGGGAGAAGAAGATATGCCAAGTGGTCGGGCAGCGAAGGATCGGGCGGACCGAATAGATCGAAGACCATCTCGGATGGCCAATTCAACACAAGCAGGGAGGACGCGGGAAGGAGCGTGGGGCCGAGTAGAAGTCGTTCGATGGGCCAAAAGGCGGCTAAGCGCAAGGGGAAGGGGGATGCGCCAGCTACAAGCAGTGCGACAATAGAGGAGATGGAAGAAATGGCGGAACAAATCAAAAAATCGAATAAGAATGGTTTAATGTCAATGTAGCACAAAGTCTTATGCAGAGACATGGACATGGAAAGAAAGGAAAAGGATTGCCGGTTTTTGGCTATGCTCGAAGCTAAATTGAGACTATTTTAGTAGTAGTTTTTTATTTCAATTATGTAGTTTTTTATTTCAATTCTATAATTTTTATTTCAATTATGTACTATTTTTATTTCAATTAAGTAATTTTTAATGAAATTAGTATTTTTGGTTTTATTCGCAAATCAACTTAATTGGAAATATATAAATAAGATAGAATTAAAATATAAAAATATAAAAAATAGATGTGGGACCCATGAATAATGTAAGTGAAGTATTCTTAGGGCGACGTTAACTCAGCCGCGAAATGGGGAAAAATACGGCGGGCGGCGTGGGACGGGGATAAGGATGGAAACCCGTGCCTTAGTCGCGCGATTACCTAGGCTCGCGGCTGAATGTAGGGCTGCTGTCGCCACAGTGCGGTGTTGCTGCAGCCCGTTTTGCCGCATTTCAGCCGCAAATCTTAATTTTTTTATATTGATCACAGGCACTGCTGGAAGGTTCACGGATGATGGATGGAGGTGTGATGGAGGTTCACGGGTGATGGAAAGGCTTCTCACTTTCCTTCTATAAAATCTAACACACTTCACAATTCACTTCACCCCACTTTCCTTCTCACTTTCATTCACTTTTCTTCTTCATTTTCCTTCTCACTTGTATTTTATGGATCCAAATTCGAAGAAAAAAAAATCATCCACCATCAGGTGAGCTAGGGAAATTTTTTTAGTATTTTTGGGGTAAGGGTTGGGATCCATCGACTTTCACTAATTTTATGTTGCATTGTCGCAATACTAATGTAGATCCCAATATCTTTCCGAATGCGACGCAGAATATCCCCCTAACCCCAACATTGTCGTCGATCAACATCGGAGACTACTTTGTTGACGAGATGCATATCATCGACGAGTTGGACTTATCCCCTCCCGCGACAGGTAAAGGCAAATGGAAGAAGGCGGCCCCAGTGCGTGATGGCGGATCGAAGAAGTATGGTCTGGAAGAGACGAAGTTGGTACTTCGATGCTACATTGATGTATCAAAAGATCCGGTGATCGCAATCGAACAAAGGGTCCGTGTCTTCTCGGAGAATATTGCAGAAAAATACAACGCGCTCAAACCGGCCTTAGTGTTGGAGCGCGACTACAACGACCTCCGCAAACACAGAGGCTGGGTTCAGGCCGATGTAGCCTAATTCGCCGGCTACATCAACAACCTTCAGAAAATATGGCCGAGCGGCCATCGTTGAGAAAACATTCGCGAACAAAACATTCGCGAACAAGCTTACGCCACCTTCTACAGCGAAGAACTTAAACAGTTCAAGTACGAGGATGTGTGGGCAATTGTGCAAAATCACCCCAAATTTTCCAGCAGCTCCAACTCCTCATCTGGCCCGAAAAGAGCCAAGCACACCACCTTCGGCCAATACTCTACAAGCAGAGAGGTCAGTACATTCGATTAGAATGCTTTGATGGATGAAAGTACTATCCAACAATCGATGCCCCGTCCTATGGGACAGAAAGCAGCAAAAAGAAAAGGAAATGGGAAGACGCCAGAAGGCAATGCTGGAAATCGATACCCGTCAGTGGACGACATGACTCAGGCGGTGTTGCTCAAGGATTACAGGAATGTCATTTTTAAGGACACTTCGGACATGAACGAAGTGCAGATCGACAGCATACCAAGTTGGTCGCCATCTTTGAAAAGAAATTAGGATTTATGATTTTTTAGGTCTTTTAATTAATGTAATTGTAGGATTTTATTTAAGTAATTTTTGTTTTTAATTAATGTAATTTAGGAATTTAAATTAAGTAATTTTCGAATTTGTAGTCATTTAATTTCATATTACAAATAACTCAATTCAAATAAATATATAAAATTGAAGATTAATAAAAAATGATGAAATGATAAAAATAGAGTTGTGGCTGATTTGAGGCTGAATTGTTTGGGCTTGAGATAAAGATGTTGTGGCTGAAAAGTAAAATGCTGACGTGGCAACTGAAAATTAAGTTATGCTGGATTATTTGGAATTGGGATAAGGATGCCTTTAATGCTCATAAATTGTAGGTGTTAAGTGAAATGCTTAAAAATAGGTGTGTGACTGGAACCATGAATTATGTGAGTGAAGTACTTCTTATTAATAAGATGTTAATTAAGCTAAAAAAGAAGTGTCTTAACTTCTTCTTACTTTTTTATGATTTTATAAGTAATATAATCCATTTAGAAAACTAAATGATTTGTTATTTTTCAACATATACCCTCCTACTATAACCATTTTTCTATATGATCTTCTTCCTTTATAACTATATATGTATTTTCTCTTTTCCAAATTCCGGTATGAGTTTGGTTAGTTACTTTCAATCGAGCTTCAACCATTATCTTCAAAAAATTATGTTTTTTTCTAATGCATAAATTTGTGCACTTTTAAATGTATTGTTCATCCATTGCCGTTCAGATTCAGTATTCCTAATTAGGATACCAATCTCAATTAGAGCTTATTAGTTATAAAACTTATTAATCATAATTAAAATTAAATCAGGGCGCGCGTATCCGAAAGCATGAAAGTATGCCTCTTTTTATAATTTTCTTCTTTCTTTCCGGATATCATATCAAGATGAAAGGGGTTTTTGGAGGATTGTGCAGTTGGATCGTATCCATTAGACAAGTAGGCATGCGATGACAAAGTTACAAACTCTTGCAACAGTGCATGCGCTGCCTCCTTCAATGGCCAACACAAGGAGATGCATGTTCGTTCCAATTTAGTACTGCCTCCCACAGTCAAATATTAATAATCTATTATGTAACTAATTAGATTTCAATCTACACCTCAACATTCATGCAATTGATGTCTTTTCAAGATTTCCCATCCAATACAAGTCCAATATTGACTCTTAAAACATAATTAATTAATGAAATCGTCACGTCATATAGATCATATCTAGACAACTTACATTTTAATTATATGTTGATCACATATCTAATCAATACTATATAGATGGTAAACAAGCCTGTCCAGCTCGTCGGACCAAGCACAAAAATGTAAGACTCCGAAATTATAAATTTTGAAACATATATATAACACAAAAATCATTGTGAGCCTACCTCAAGCCTCAAGCTGAGATATTCTCACTTCCCCATAATATATAAAAGCAGACAACAATGAAAAAAATCGAATCAATTTTACTCTACTTAATTTTAATTGAATCGAACCCCAAAAAAAAAATCGAGACTAAATAAGTATCGTAAAACAAACAAATCTGCTTACAAAATTAGCAATCTTAATGCCGAATTTCCATCAAATGTTGGGCAGGGCCAATTTAGTCGAGCAGTGTGGACCCACAGGCATGTGACCCATGTGTGACCTGTGACATAGTTAATATTTTAATTTAAAACTTATGTAGTCGATTTTTCCAGATCCACTTGTGCCTCTTTTAATTTGATAAAAATTAACAATTCACATAATAGCATGGTTGAGAATTTTTCATCAAAATCTGCAGACATATAAATTGTCACACTATTAAAATAAGTTTGGTCATGTGTCTCGATGTCATAGCTAGCAACAAAATCCAGATGTATATTTGTATGCCAAACATGGGAAATAATATTCTCTCAATTATATACTTTGATTTTAAACCACCTTCTACCTTATTTTAGTCAAATTTGATAACGTGGCGCCGCTATTATATGCAACACAAAGATTCAGTGTGTTCGGTGTTCTGTTACTGCTAGACAAATTGTTGTTGCAACTAGATGCGTTTGGTGTTAATTAGAGCAGTGCTTCTAATTTTGGAGTCCTAACCGACTTTTACAGACTGAATCGGAACCGGTATACCGGTTCGCTTTCGGTTCCGATTCCAAAATTTTGAAATTGTGACCGACTGTTAACCACTTATTTTTTCTCAAAATCGGGAAAAACCATGGAAAATTTAAAAAAATCGGGACATTTCTTTGAAAAATCGGTAACAAACCGCCGAATTTGAAGCGAAACCGGAACCGCCTAAGCACTTGTCGGGCCAGTTACGGTTCCTATGTTTTTGGAACTGGAACCGATGGTTCTTGAACCGTTGGCACCCCTAGTTGGAACTTGCAAAACTAAGTGCAATATGCACGCACAACACACCGCTAGCTCCAGCCTCTAGATTGAGTTTATAGTTTTATTCCAATTCTGAGAAATGACTTCTTAACACAATATTGAAATACTAAGAAGACAAAAGTTCTTTAATAAAAATGCGAATCTATTGAAAATTCGAAAATAATACGGATAATAAATATTTATATCATGAAATACTAAAAAAATAGTCATATTTCAAAAAATAATACTATTAACTAAAATATCAAAAGGGTTGCAAGATTGGAATTTGGGCTTGGAAGCACATATTATGATAGTGAATCGGAGTGCAACACCGTAAGTTACACCTATTTTGGATTTTGCCAATAACGTTTTTCGGTCTATCTTTGGTCATCAATCAACCACTTCTTTTATGCGCAAATTTTGTATATTACAATGAGTTAATTGTATAAGATTTGACTTTGAAGGGGAATAAAGTAATTATCCTCTGGTACATACTTTTTGACTGATCAAATGTTATAGGGATGTCCGGTTAAATCGGAACTGCATCACACGGTTAAACCAGAACTGGTCTATCAGTTCCATCGGGTCGGTTCCGGTTCAGGCATCTGCTTAACTGTGACCGCCGGTTACGTGGTTAACCCCCGGTTAACTGGCGTAAAAGCCATAATTTATAGAGTACGCAATTTTATGTGAAACCAGCGGTTTAGGCGGTTTCGGCTGTTTTTGGCGGTTTCTGGCAATTTTCGACGATTTTTTCCCGGTTTGGATCGGCTTTACGCGGTTTTAAGTGGTTTGTGGATTGTTTTTAGACGTTTTAGGCGATTTTTTAGTCATACGACGAAGACGGACATTTGAAGTTGTATTGAATAGAACTCTTTAACAAGTTTATGTAATAAATTACACAAATTTGTAAATTGTTAGGGCATTTGCATCGAGCGAGCCACCCTTCAATACCGCCCCCACGCCCACCATTGCAGAGTTGCGAGCCGAGGGCTTGAGCATTGGTCGCGGCTCTTCAGCCATCCCTGACGCTACGGGCACGTGAGACGCACTTGCGCCTCTCGGCCAATGAGAGCGCGAGTGTGTTGCACACGATTTTTTTTTTTACTTTTCTGATTTTATTTCGATGATATATTAATAAGTGTATTATTTTATTACATAAAAAAGCTCTTAGCCTAGTTGCAAAACAACTCTTTTTTCTAACTCACACTTGGGTTCGAAACCCACTTACTACAATTTTTATTTTGTTTTTTAAATTCATTTTTCTCCTTTTTTTATTTTTTCGCTCTTTTTATTTTTTTTATTTTTTCTCTTTAAATTAATATGATTGATTTACTTTTCACTTTTCAATTTTGCATTGGCTACAAAATACATAAATTTGAATTTAAATTATGAAATAATTAAAAAAATAAGAGATGAATAGTGTAAGAGACTGTTAAGGCTCGACCACTAATGCAAGGGGTAAAATTTAAATGGAAAAGTTAATGTGGGCCCATGAATAGTGTATGAAAAATGTGAGTGCTCGGTCGCTGGTGGGAATGTCCTTAGTAATTGTATAGAGTCATAATGATTAATGATAAGTCATATACATAACATTTGTAAATTGCAATTACATAAATAATTTGAATGCATACATTGCAAAATAAAAATTACAAACTTTAACTAATAAAATAAACAAATTACAATTACAATTCAGAATTACAAACAAATTACAAATCTACAACAAAAGGGAAAAAAGAAAAAAAAAACTCGATCTCAATTTATATCCTTAAAGTTGGATCTTCCAAATGTAGAACAAGTTAAATATGATTTAGATCTAGTCTTACGTGCCATCTTTAAGGATTATGAAATAAAATATTATAATGATCATCAAATTAACACTTACACTTCTACTTCTACAAACTATTCTAATTTTAATAACTATGGATTTAACATAGACATAGATTATAACGACCCAATAACAATGAAAGTAACATCACTATACACCGATTTAACATAGACATTGATTATAACAACCCAATAACAACTTTAAGGATTTAAATTGAGCTCAAGTTATATTCCTAATTTTTTCCCCATTTGTTGTAAATTACTAAATTTGTAATTTGTAATTCTACATTCTACTTTGTAATTGTAGTTTGCTTATTTTTTATTAGTTAAACTTTGTAATTTGTTATATTTTGTAATGTATACATTCGAATTATTAATGTAATTGCAATTTGCAAATGTTATTTTTTTGTCTTATTCATTAATCATTATTATAAATTGTTGTGATTTCGCTTATTATTTATTGTTGGTCTACTTATATTTGACTTCAATTTCAAATTTGATATCTTGAATTAAAAAAAATGAAAAGAAAAACCATCGAACCGGAACCGGAACCAGAACCGCCATATCTGCCGTCAAGTCAGTTACAATCCATCACAGAATCGGAATCGGAACCGGAACCGCCATATCTGCCGTCAAGCCAGCTCCATCACGGAACCGAAATCGGCAGTACTGGAACAGTAGTTACCCCTAAAATGCTATATAGTTTTATATACTTCTTTAATATTATTTCTTGATTACTGTAGCCGGCGTATTTTTATTTAAATATTCGCATAAAATGACAGTCGAAGGACGTCACAATAAATGTAGAAACCCAAGGGTAGCAAAATAGTCGTTGGTCATTCAAGTTATAGTTTTGAGTGATTTCTACCAAATTAATGGAAATCCTTGTAAATAACCCCACCTGCAGGGCCCCTACCCCTACCCCGATTCCAAATTCATGGTTTATCATTGTGCACAAAATTTGCATGGTCCCATTTCTTAATTAATTTCCAAAATTAATACCAACACCATATGTATTGACACATAGGAGCTCGTCGCCAATAATTCTAATCACATTATTAGTCAAAATCCTCATTATTAGTTTGAGGGATTCTTAGGCAGGATCATTAGGAAATCATGGACATGAAATTAATCTTAATTTAATCATCAAATCACTATAATAACTAATACTCCCATAGCATTATTTGATATCGTGTGTGGTGTGTGTGTAATGTGGGTGGTATAGTGTGTGTAATGTGTTGCTTATCTTTTTCCTTTATATAAATTAATCGAATTTGTGAAAGAATCTTATATTTGCTCAAACTCCCCTACTTTATGTAGCAACATTACACATTCTCTCACTTAGCTACTAGCCCACAAGGCATGGAACACAAAATCATCTTTGAGAATATAGTTGAACACCAACTTTCCGCCACCTCCACCTCCAACACCACCACCACCTCCACCTCCACCACTGCCGCCGCCTCATCCACGTCCACGTCCTCGTCCTGCTCCAACGAGCCGCAGAGCGCGGCCACCACGTGCAGCCCGAGCGAGCGCGACAAGAGTAGTATCATCGAAACAAAGTCTCAAGGCGAAAAGAATGGCAACGAAGTGAGCAAGCGGCGGAAGGCCGCCGCCACTGGCGGCGGCGGCGACAAGCACCCGACTTACCGCGGCGTGCGGAAGCGGAATTGGGGGAAATGGGTGTGCGAAATCCGGGAGCCGAGGAAGAAATCAAGAATATGGCTGGGGACTTACCCGACGGCGGAGATGGCAGCGCGGGCTCACGACGTGGCGGCGCTGGCCATCAAGGGGCAGTCGGCTTATCTCAATTTCCCTCATCTAGCTCAGTTCCTCCCCCGCCCGGTCTCCACCGCGCCCAAGGACATCCAGGCGGCGGCCGCGAAGGCAGCGGCGGCCACATTCCCCGTCGAAGCCGAGCCGAGCCGGAGTCAGCTGGTGAGCTCCCACTCGTCGACGGATTTGGCGTCGGAAAGCATGCAAGAATCGGCTTCGACGGCTCATGACGACGACACATTTTTCAACTTGCCGGATCTGTCCCTGAGCACCACCACTGATCGCGGTAGCGGCTATTGCTACTATGTTTCATCGTGGCCGATG
>JAYDZE010019326.1:0-28055 GCA_034509125.1 Monilaria moniliformis
GACAGGCGTGATCTGATCACGTGTGGTTCCTCATCCGGAGTCTGTGCTGCTTTCCGGGCGCCAGTTGGTGGGGTCCTGTTCGCCCTTGAGGAGGTGGCCACGTGGTGGAGGAGTGCGCTCCTGTGGAGGACCTTCTTCAGTGCAGCAGTCGTAGTGGTGGTGCTTAGGGCCGCGATTGAGTACTGCAAGTCAGGCTACTGTGGGCTGTTCGGGCACGGAGGGCTCATCATGTTCGACGTGAGTGGGGTCGAGGTGAGATATCATGCTGTGGACCTCATCCCTGTTGCTGTGATAGGAGTTCTTGGTGGCCTTTTGGGAAGCCTTTACAATTATGCTCTCCACAAAGTTCTCAAAGTCTACAGTGTTATAAATAAGTAAGATCACCATCCATATCTTGATTAGGGCAAGTACTCGGGGTGTTTCTCACTTGCGTTCCGGTTAAACCCCGCTCCTGTTTTCGTGTTTCTTTTACAGGAAGGGCAAGATGCATAAGCTTCTCCTCGCGTTGAGCGTCTCCATTTTCACTTCCGTGTGCCTCTACGGGCTCCCGTTCCTTGCACAATGCCGGCCCTGTGATCCATCCCTGCTTGACTCTTTGTGCCCCTCAACTGGCAGGGAAGGGAACTTCAAGCAATTCAACTGCCCAAAAGGGTACTACAATGATCTAGCCACGCTTCTCCTCACCACGAACGACGACGCAGTGAGGAACATCTTCTCCATAAACACTGCATCAGAATTCCACATTCTTTCCCTGGTCATATTTTTTGTATTGTATTGCATATTAGGGCTAATCACCTTTGGCATTGCTGTTCCATCTGGTCTTTTCCTCCCCATCATTTTGATGGGGTCGGCCTATGGGCGTATACTCGGCGTTGCCATGGCGCCCTACACGAAGATCGATCAAGGGCTATATGCAGTTCTTGGAGCCGCCTCCCTTATGGCTGGTTCAATGAGAATGACAGTCTCCCTCTGTGTCATATTCCTCGAGCTCACCAACAACCTTCTCTTGCTCCCCATCACAATGCTCGTCTTGCTCATTGCGAAGACTGTGGGAGACTGCTTCAACCCGAGCATCTACGAGATAATCCTCGAGCTGAAAGGGCTGCCGTTCTTGGATGCACACCCTGAGACATGGATGAGGAACATAACAGTAGGCGAGCTCGCTGATGTCAAGCCAGCAGTCGTCACCCTCAACGGGGTCGAGAGGGTGGGACGGATAGTCGAGGTCCTGAAAAACACAACACACAACGGGTTCCCAGTTGTGGACAGCGGGATCACTGTCACTCCACTAGGCTCGTCACCAAATGGTGCCAACGAGCTACACGGGCTGATCTTGAGGGCTCACCTCATACTAGCCCTCAAGAAGAAGTGGTTCCTACCCGAGCCACGGAGGACGGAGGACTGGGAGGTGCGGAAGGAATTCACTTCCATCGACCTGGCCGAGAGGGGAACGACCATACAGGAGGTGACCGTGACCAAGGCCGAGATGGATATGTACATCGACCTGCATCCCTTGACCAACACGACTCCATACACCGTGGTTGAGAGCATGTCCGTCGCCAAGGCCCTGGTTCTGTTCCGGCAAGTCGGGCTCCGGCACATGCTAGTTCTGCCCAAGTATCAAGCTGCAGGAGTAAGTTACCACTACTCAATAAATTCAATACCTTTTCTTGCATAAATAAATTTGACAAAAAAATGTGACGCTGACCTGTTTGTTGTCGATCAACTTGTAGGTTTTCCCTGTGGTTGGGATCTTGACAAGGCAAGATTTGATAGCTCACAACATTTTGGATGTGTTTCCTCATCTCACTAACGCAAAGGGAAAGAAGGGCCTTTGATCTCATTCTCATCTCCCAACTACACCATTTCCAGTTATACCACATGATAAAATTCTCGAGATTCTTTCCCCTATTTTTGTCCGGATTCATACAAGTATCATACCAAGATCACATCATTTTCTTTGATAAGCATAAATAGTGTTTAATATGTAATAAGAATGAATGAAATCCCATGAATCTTTTAGGGTGCTACCCAATTTCTCCTTTTCCAATGTGTGAAAATCTACCAGTCTTGTCCGCTCATAACATGCTAAATGCGAAAGCGAGCAGAAAAATAAAATCCAAAATTACCGAAAAAAATAAAAATAAAAAAGAGCATATTAGAAAAATATATTCACCTGCTACAAATGTTTAATATCCCTGTATTCGCCTTTCCCCTTTTAAGTTGCGATTAGAAAAATATTGACTATGGTAAAACATATGCACTGGTAAAAGCCATTGATTGAGAAAAGAGTAAGTTCAAAAGCTTCGTGCTCGAACATAGCAAACATGGATAAGCATACAATATACAATTTTCAAACACGGACGATAGGCAAGCAACTGCCTCATCTCGACCAGCAACGATCAATCATCGGTGCCAAAGTAACGGTCGCCGAATTCTCCCATACCCGGTATCACACGGAATTCCTTGTTCAGGGCTACGTCGATCTCTGATGTCACAATCTTCAAGGATGGGAAGCGTTTGCAAACACAATGTATGCCCTCAGGCGCCTATACATACACGGGATTCGTAAGAATTCTGAACTAGATGATAAAGTTGTTTCTCGGCCAAGAGAAGGAAGAATATGACTCACCGATATGAGGTTTAGGAATATGATGTGAGATTCTGGAACTCCTTTCTGTATGAGTAACTCGATTGCCTGATTAGCGGAGTTACCTGGCAGAAAAGATAATTTATGCTAAATTTCAGGAAAAAAGATCATAACCAACTAGCAATTATCGACAAATTTGAGTGGATTCGGCTACCTGTAGCAAGGACAGGGTCGAGGAGGAGGACATGGCGCTCGCGGATATCATTGGGAAGTTTTTCATATATGAGCTGTTTAGGTAAGAGAAAATTAGAAACGAAAAGAACATTTCACAAGATTTTGCAACCATTTTGATACAGAAAAATCTATGAGGAAACTGAAGCAACAGAAATGCAACCTGCTTCCCATCATCACCCTCACGGTGGATCAGGATTTTCCCAATTTTAATCCCCTTGCAACAAGCACGTAATGCATTTTCCATGCTTTCCCCACTGCAGGAAAATAAAAGTGATAGATATAATCCCATTGCCACTGAGAAATATGGATAAACAAAAAGCCATTCTCAAGGAGATTAGCAGAAAGTTTGCATACATATTATATAGCAAGTAGGAAATGCAGAGATTGGTGAAGATGAAACTGAAATACATGAGATATCACACCTAGTTTATATATTTAATAATTTCTGATGGTAAGCACCACCAAACCAAGCTCTACCTCTTCGAAAAATTATTTCAGTACTTTGATATATTCAGAGCATGATACACAAAGCTATTTCTTTACCTCCGAATAATGGAAACCCCACAGAGTTTCTTGCAAAAGTCAACACCAGTATATATAGACCCTGAATTAGAGTAAGTTTCAATAATACAATTAGTGATGTCCAAAACCACTACATACTTGAACACAAAAAGGAAGATGCATGCACACAGACAGTCACACACACAAAATACAGATCATTTTCTCAAGTATACCGGTTGGGGTGGTAATTTGTTTCTCAGTGAATGGTAAATGACCAAGACCATGTTCCGCAACCTGAAATATCATAATCATAACATCTTTTTTCGGGAACAACTATTATTCAGTAATTTTACGAATTAAGAGACTTCATAATTACCAGACGTATAAGCCTGTCAGAGTAAAATACAAAATCATGTTTTGAAATGTCCCGGTCTCGAATCAGGGTATGCATACCTCTAATCTGTAGCACAAAATCACAGACATCAAAGTTTATAGATTCATAATGATCACAATTATTATATTGAAAGAAATAAAGGCTGCCACAAATAAGGGAAAACTATAGTGACTCATAAGGTTCAAACATGCAAGTCCCAAATCCAGTTGTTTGATTAACAACAGTACTACAACATTAAGCAAAGAGGCTATTAAGTCCTTGTTTATCAATCGTCATGTAACTGAAATTAGATGTTACTATTACTTAGTCTGTTCATAGAATTTCCAAAAGATGAAGCTCTACCACAGGTCCACAGCCCAGTCATAACTACTCCCTTTCCTTTCATTCCCTCCAATCTGGAGAAATGAACTAAAAAGCATCTGATTTTAAGTTGGAGGGAACTTATAATCTTCTAAAATTCAATTACTTGCAATATGGCATGAGATCTATAACAAGACTGAGCTAGAATGTATACCTGGAAGGTCGACTGTATGACAGTGACATTTGGATATATTTTACACAGGTCGTGCTGCCCAAGTTTGGTGCGAAGATGTTGGACAATCAAGTCGATTGCAACATGATTGTCACCTCCACGAGGTATAATTACATCAGCATATTTTTTGGACGGCAGAACAAAATCGTCAAAAGCAGGCTTTACAAATTTCGCATACTGTACCAAAGATAATATTTAAAAAAGAAAGAAACATGTTAATATGAAAGCTGCAAGTAAAAGTACATTATGTTTAAACTCTCAAACAGAGCATTCCTAGTATGTATTGATGAAAAAAAACTATTTCATTCCACTACAAAGCAACCTAAACTAAAGAATTTAAGTTATTAGTCTCCAGGTGCTTCTATCTAGGAATTACTAAAAGAATTGAGGTTGGCAAACTGAACCATTGGCGACCTCAAATAAATGCTCACAAAATAATATATGAATTCAAGCAATTTCCTGATCTTTGCACGGCATCAAATAAATGAAAATACATTAATATTCACAGTAGAGGAAATAAAAACAGTGGGAGGCTTGCCTGTTCTAGCACAGAGTTTATGTCCCTACCCCTCTCCACTATATCTCGCCTTATTCTACGAGCAAGCCTCACATCAGCATCTGAATTAAATAATTAACACAACAGAATGCATGAATTAACCATAATTATAACTATAGCTCAACTAGGAATAAATGAAATACAGAAACAAATATTTCAAAGTGCACCTGTGTCAACAAAAATCTTCATGTTCATAAGGTTTCGTACTCGTTGATCATGGAAAACAAGGATACCCTCCAGTATGATTACATCAGATGCATTCACCTGAAATTACGGGAATTTTATATTGGGAAAACAAGTTTCTCTAAATTTTTACATACCAGCCACATTCAGCATATTGTTATTCCAGCAATATTATGTTTCATGCAAATTCTGAGCATTCACGCACAAAGTTTTAGAGTAAAACAGAAGTGCAATCTGCAGGCAAACATTCAAGATGTCTACCTGGCGGAAGCTGTCCGAACACCTTTGATGTGTTTTAAAGTCATATATTGGGACATGGACGGGCTGGCCAAACTTTAGTTTTTCAACACAGTCAAGAAGCTGCTCAGTATCAAAAGCATCTGCAAGGATATATTTATAGGCATTGAGTTTTCTCACAAATTGAGTAGTCAGAATAGTTCAGTTAAAGGTAAAGTTCCATATCATGAACTAAGGAACCTGGATGATCAAAATTGTACTCGTGCACGCATTCCAACTCTTCAGGAGTTAAGCCACGATAGAAAGAATCCTGCATTACACCAGGATGACATGTGTTAATAAATTTCAACATAACCAAGATAGTAATCAACTTAAGTGATGTAAAGTCAGTCTCATTATCTGGTTTTAATTTGGACAAGCAAAGCACCAAAAAGAAAATTGGGGATTTATCAAACATCAGCAATATAGGCAGCACTCTCTGTTGTGCCTCGGGGCATTAAATTTAATACTCTGCCACAGCGATATGTATATACAAATATATAGTTAGCTTTACAGAACCTCTCTAAGATTATTTCCAGAAAAATTAAGTTCAAAAAACTAGATGTTGAAATCAAATGAAGTTCAGTAATCTAATATGGAATGCCCAACCACAACTAACTATAGTTCTCCATCACACGCTACAAATAGCAAAAGATAAATCAAAAGTTTGAGAGCTCAATTGCTTGTCAAAATAGGCTAATGGAATTTCTATTTATGGCTTTTCAACAACAACAACCCAATAGCATCAATAAAAACCAATTAAAAGACACACACACACACACACACAAACCTGATTGACGAGCACCACGCGATGATCATGAAGCTGCTGAATAATCATATCGCAAACAGTTGTCTTCCCCGACGCCGTTCCTCCCGAAACCCCTGCTCCGAGAGCAAAAACCAAATCAACAACACTCAAAAAACACCTTCTCCAACACGAGAGCGCAGGTTAAAAAAATAGAAGTACCGATAACGAAGGGCTGCTTCTGCGCGGGGAAATCGGCGGAGGCGAAAGCGGACGACGGCGGAGTGAGCGGCGCGGAAGCGCGCGGGGACGGCAGAGTGGGCGCGGCGTAGCGCAGGCTGTCGAGGCGGAGGCCGGAGAAGTGGGGTCCGGACGCCGCCTCCATGACGTAGTCGATCGCCGTCGTCTCCTCCGGCATGGGTGGCGTTAGCTAAGGGATTTTGAACTTTTTAAGGGGAGAGAGAGAGAATAAGATTCTGTTTGATTTAGTGGATTTCTAACTGCGGCGACTGTGTTAAGAAATATTCTTTTAGCAATTCTACTCCCACTTTATTTACCCATTATTTCTTTAAACATTTTTTATATATATAATTTTATATTGATCACATGAAACATGACTTTACATCCATGTCAGTGTATCACTGTATTATTAGTATGGTATAATTATTTGTTGAAAATTTTGTAGTATGGTATACATAGAGCTGATAAATCGTGCGAGTTTGATCATTGGGTCGATCTGATAAAAATCCAATTTGATAAAGTCAAACTCAAATCCGACATGTTAAGAAAACTTTGAATTCAAACACGAATCCGATCAGCTACATTTAAATTCGAACACGACCTGCACACGACACAAACCTGTTAGCGACATAATGAACGATACGAACTTGTTAGCAATATATTATTGTATTAGTATATTATTAGTGTGGTATATTTATTTGCTGAAAATTTTGTAGCATGGCATATGCAGGAATCAATTAATAGAATACTAACAAAAATACAAGGCAAAGGAGGAAGAACGGTACATAAGTTAGGTGGTTTCAGAATACGCCGCGACCTTTGGAGGTATTCGCGTCCTTCAATTTTTTTTCTTTTCCATTTTCATACATAAAAACTCGTGTCATGTTTGTACCATTAGTTGAACAAATATTCCTTAAATGACAAATGCAACTTTGCTTGAATATCCACTATGGTGTTTCATGAAATTACGATGTTGTGTCTATCCATCATGTATAAATTTAGGTGTTTACGAGGTATATTGTTGGGTTTAAATCTATTTATGAAAATTGTTACACGGAATTTGACCCTTCAAACGATTTAACATGAAATTATAATTTTAGTGTTTTAAATAAGGAATCACATATTTTATATATAGTATTAAATGTTTTCCCATTGATGTGTTTAGGAAACTCGATTATCATAGAATATTTTGAAGTTTATAGGTCTCATAGTATAAAGCCCCACTTCTTACCACCAAACCTTCATGATTCCCATATAATATTTGAATATGAAGTAACATAGTATAATGTTTTCTCTTTAATTATTATCTCGTATTATAGAACGATATAAAATAAGATTTAAACAAAGACTTAATTATTCCACGATCAATTTCTAACAAGAACAAACACGTTACAAACCGCACGAAAACATATTACAAAGTCCCTTTTGCACACACTAGTCCCAGACTAGGTTTATCGAGGACAAAAGTCACATGTTCGAATTACACTAATGTTTTTATAGATTTGAGAATATGAGTAAACCTTGTACCTATGCTTTTATAGGTTTATAGGTCCGGAAATGTGGGCATAGGTCTCAGAGTGTAGAAGATCAAATGTTTGTATAGTTTGTAGGCTGTTACACAAGAAAGTAAATTTATTCACAACGCACCGAAAATTGCGTCTGCGAATTCTCGTGATAAAAAATACTACAAAGTATACATTGAAAATAAAAATTGCATAATAAATAGACATACCTAAAATCGTTTATAAGAAATATAATAATCAATAATCAAATTATTCATCGTTCTACTAATAAATGCCGACTCAATAATCATTCAAAAACAAAAACAAGAAAAATAGCATAATAATAAAACCTTCTCCATAACAACCTCATACAAAATTATAGTCGCCTTTGTTTATTAGCTATTTTTTTCTACATGAAGATCGCGGCGAACACCATCAAGGCAAAGAAGCTGAGAAGTTGGTGGCGCGGCGCAGCGGTGGAGGTGGACTGGGTGGTCGCCGCTGGAGTGGCGGAGCCGCCGGTGGGGGACGATGGTGAGGCGTCGGCCGCCACGGTCGTGATCTTGACCTTCATCCCCTGCTCGCAGTGGCCGGATGTACCACACGCAAAATAACGTGTACCGGGCTTGGTTAGTTTCACTTTGCTGTCGCCGCCGCTTAATGAATTCGACGCGACGGTAATGTCACAATTCTTAAAAGCGCTTTCGCTAGGTAGTTCCGCCACGCTGTGCAATGAACTATATTTGAATTCTGCATCGTAGGTCAATAAATTAGTCGCGCTATTCCAATTGAGAAATAATTCAGTCTTGAGAAATAATTCTCTGGTCTAGACACCATATGGTAATGTGAATTGACGTGTCTAACCAATAGTTCTTTGATAAGTGAAACATCATTTTTAATATGAACCTGGATGTGGATTCACTATAATTCCACTTGTTAGTGAACTATTGATTAGACACACCAACTCATATTGCCACATGATTCAGCTCCATAAAAATGAGTTCCACCTTATTAAATGAAACAGCTTAAATACATAATTTTAATATATTTTACACATAATAGATTCAGCTTAAACTACCAATTTTTGAACCTTGTCACTGAAATATCCTAAGGTACCTTTCATTTTTTAATTTAAAAAATTTCAGTTTTACAGTTTATACTATATAATTTTCCGATGTCTCAATGCTGATGTCGGATACAGACATCATGAGACTGCACAGGTGCTATTTTTGACACAAAGTGAAACATTAAATAGAACACAAAAAATGTAATAAAAAATTAAAAAAAAAATCGAGCTGACATACATACCGAGTTCGTCTCCAACTTTGAAGGTTTGAGCAGAAGCCCAAGAATCGAAATCGGTGGATTCATCCCAACCTTGGCTTCCTCCGACAGTATGTTTCGCCGCTAATGCTTGTCGGAGAAATATTGCTGCAATAACTACCACTATGAATCTGCATGAAATCACCATCTTAATTTATATCTCAGAATTAATTCTATATGTTCTACTCTTGGATATCTTCTGATGATTCCGAGGTCTCGATCTCATCAACTATATATACAAGTGTTAGTTGTTTCTTTAATCTAAAGATATATATATATATATATATATATATATATAGAGAGAGAGAGAGAGAGAGAGAGGACATTCTTAGCAAGAAATGAAAGTTTTAGGTCTACTGTCAGTTATCGAATTGAGTTTGATTTGACCTCAAGAAACAGGTCAATGTTCATGTCAAAATCCAAATTTTAATGATATACTTGTCAAATTTACAAAAACTTATACAAAAATTCATATATCAACGGTAGATTTATAAAAAATTGTCATTGAAATAGGTTTGAGTCCAAATATTATTGACCCGTTCACGACAATATGGTATCACACAACATTACTTCTAGTAGTTTTATTGGTATCTATAGCAATCTATATGTCATTCGATATGGATTTGAATCAGAATGACTACACACGAGACCTTGACAAGATATAAACAAATTTTTATATTTATATATCATAAATCAAACCATTCATCAATGTAAAATGTACATTCCCAAAATGTCTTTTTTTTTTTGCTAAGATCTAATAAGTAATGATATGTTTTATATTTTTATCATAATGATGTCAGTTTAATTAATTTATTTTAAAAGTTGATTACGCGCCTCTTATAATAGTTTGTTGATGCTTCATATACTCTCAAGTTTATTGAACAATCAAACTTCTAGCCACATAATAGCTTACGCCTCATTTACCATTAGAACAAATTTTCGTTTATTTATGACAATAAAGTGTAGCTCAGTTGGTGAGACAATTTGCCTTTAAAAAAAAGAACTATCTAACTAGAAACTCTCATGTATATATGTTTTAATATTTATTCTTTTTAGGGTTGATCTTGAACTATGAAGAACTATAGTTAATTAGTTGTTGATTCATTACCATATTTATTAAACTTGATTGAGAAGTCATTAAAAGTTATCTTTTGATAATTCTAGAAGCATGCGCTACGAATAATTGAATTTGATTGTCTGTTAAGCAAATTCAGTATGATTTTCAAGACTTGGCTTTGAAACTAAGCCAACTTTGCCATCACAGACAAAAGTGGCTACTTGCATATAATCATTTTTATATATGTTTTGTCTCACATTAATTGAATTTAGTTGAATGTCATCACTTATTCTGAGCTTAATTAAGTAGTAGGTGAGATATATCGTCTGCTTTCATCATTAGTTCTCGATTATTCATTTTCATTTTCCAGTAATTAACCTCTTTTCCAAGTTACATACTTGAGAAGTAAAATTATATTTAGGGCATCCGCAGCAGAAATCGAACCCTCACCTTTTCCTTTACATTATTTATGGACGCCATAACAATTTTTTCTTTAAAATTTTACCCACTGCAACAAGGTGAGAAGGGAAAGTTATTTTACCACTAGGCAAAAAGCTCTTTTGTGTAATAAAACAATACACAAATTATATAACAAATATCAACAAACTAAAAAATAAACAATTTTTGCGTCATTCTACGTCCGCGGGCCGCGAGCCTTACATGAGCTCTGAATGCTGCAACGACAGAATTTTGGAGGAAAGGAGGGGCGGCGGCCAGCCGCTGTTGCAGCGGCCGTTGGTGAAGCCCTTATTGATCAAATCTTGTTAACCTTTCAAATCAACGGTATAATTAATTATCCTTCTCTCAAGTCTGTATTATATTTTGTTCTATACACGAATTCTCTCAAATCGATTTTCATTACCCGGAAATTCAACAAATTTTTTTGTTAGTAATGTCTATAACTTGTTAATGCATCTCTCTCTCTCTCTCTCTCTGAATAACAGAGCAGTTGTATCAAGAAATCGAGATATTACGTTTCGATTTCGCCTCAAATATAAAGGCATTCAATCAGCCTACGTTGTTTTATGACCAAAAGCTATGAAAATAATAAGATAAAACTAATTCTTATTTGATAATCCAATCTCATATTTCATTTATAATTGCTCTAGAGATTCAACAAGTTCAGCCAATCGGGATTTATATATATCCGACAAGATTCTTGCTACTCACTTTTGCATAAAACACAAGTCTCCAGATATACACTCCATGCTTTATCAACACCAGCAAACAAGATAATTTATGTCTCAAATTTGATTCTCACCATCAACCACCATTACGAGCAGGGCTCGTCCTCTTTCTTCTCTCGTTCAAGCTCCGACTCAAGAGCAACTTCGGAAGGCAGCATTGTGGGGACCTCAATGACTTGTCCTCTTCCCCGAGCACTCTATTGGGAGTAGCACGTTCACTACTCCCCCAAGAGTTAGCCCGGGAGAAGTCAGGAGTCCCACTAGTGGACTTGAGTTGTTGGGCGAGGGTAGTGGTTGTGGGAGCCTCATTTATATTGGCTGCAGATTGCTCTTCGTCATCATTGCGTAGGCTCTCTTTGAAGAGTTCGGATAGCCTCTTCTTCTTATCCGGAGGCGGCGGTTCGGGTATGGAACCGTTGGCCTCCTCGGAGGGCAACTTATTTACCAATAGTTTCCCTAATGAGGAGTTAGAGTGGATCGGAGTATTTCCACATGATGATGAGAAATCTGCAATCCGAATTTATAATCATTCAAGGCTCACTTGAAAACTATCAACTCTACTTAGTTATACAAATCCTAAACTTGTTCAATATCTGAAAATACTTATACAACACACATTGAATTTTGTGATTAATGATTAGTGCAGAATTTTCTCGCTCTAATTCCTACCCAAGACATATTGGGCTGGATAGAGGTTTTCCCAACCAAAAAGACAAAAGGCAGCCCTATCCCACTGGCCCATTTTAAGACTACTATATTCACACACACACACAAAATGTGATCCAAATTCAAATTTCTACAGCATATTTGTAATTTTAGAATGTGGCTACATCTGGCACTAGACATAAATGAGAATTAATAAGAGTATTAATTATATTGGCTGCTTGTAACTTGAATTAACCTTAAGGGGTGAGGATGGAGAGTAGGGGTGGCGATTCGGGTACCTGATTTTTCGGGTATTCGGATTACCCGAAACTACTTTCGGGTCGGGTTCGGGTGTAGTTTCTTTCCAAATTTCGGGACTGGGTATCCGAATTCCCACCCCTTATTGAAGAGGAAGACCATCTCCTTAAAGGTGGATTTATAACTTATTCCTACCCTCATTTTTTGAACCAATGATTTTAGATGGTTTAACTACCAGTAGTTGTGTCAATAAATATACACTTTACAATTGATGGAGATGTCAGCACAAATTCATTTCACTCAATAAAAAAGCCATTAGACCAGTCGAAAAAAGTGAAAAGAAAAATGAGCTTGAATCTCATGCTAGTTGGGGGAGGGTGTTTCTTACCACCATTAACACTCACGAAGTCGTCTTCACAATCCGAATCCAACCATGGTTGGGAGTCGAAGAAGGCTTCGTCTTTGCTACCTGGGAAAATCGAGACATGTCTTAGAAGGTAGAACAAACAACTATGGAGCGCCCTAGCAACATGATCGTCATAATACTAGTGTTAAAATGATATTAAGATTAGGTGAAAAGCGAGACTCAAATCAACTAAAAAAAACAACAGAAACTCGTCATTTGGAGGTTCAGGCTTAAGTAAGAATATTTCAATCTCGTATTTCAAATGCGATAGACTTGGTGGAACAATTATTCACTTGATCAAAGCGTGAGGGGCTAGAATTCGAAAATAATTGAGGAAATAATTCTTTTTCTAGATAGAAAGTTATGGGCAGTTATGCCCTTCCACATGAACATAATGTAGATAGGCATGGCCTCTAGCAACAAATGCCATGTCCACATCATACAAAACGCTCTCTACCATTGAATGCAAGTAGCTAACAAGGGCCACTCGCCTTCCAATCTAACCCACAAACCAAATATCAAGATTCGTTCAACAAAAGATATCGAGTCCATCTAAGTAGACAAACGCCACCATTCAATGTTTCATGTCAACTTATTCACTAAACATTCAAATTATACAAGCTCCTACTAATACTAACTCAACCACCACGGGCGAAGCTAGTAAAGGCCAATAGGAGGCAAATGCCCTTCTTGAGTTTCAAAACTCAATAGAAAAATTCCATAATTTATCTTATTTATCACTAATTGCTATTACTTGTCTCTCCTAATTTATTTTGTGAAAAACTCGAATGCCCTTAAAAGAAAATTTGCCCCCCCTACATAATTTTCTAACTCCTCCCCCTAATAACTACCATTATTGCTTCTCAACTAGTACAAAATAACTTAGTTAACTTCTTTAAGCTTCAATTTTCTTTTATACATATTGATTAGTAAATATCTTATCTCAAGGGCAAATTCACCATAAAAAAAAAACATAAAGCTTTACGGATACACCTCTATAGTGTTTAGACTAATATATCTTAGAATCTTTAATACATATAAATAGCATAATTATTAAGAAATTCAAAGTTCAGAATATCATACTAAAAAACAAAAGGGCCAACAATTTTTTTTAATTAAAAAAATGCAAAAACGAAAAATCATCAATTTAACTTTACGACTCCCCGGAAAAATACAAAAAGCGTGTACAAACAAAGAAAGAGGCATGATTGGTGCTTTTCTGACAGCTTATTACCTTTAGCAATCACAGAAAAAAGCCAAAAAACATGTGAATAAATAATTATCAGACAGCATGAACATAGCCAAAAATTTAAAAAAAGAAGAAAGAAAAGAAAATAGATCACGTCACCCACCTACGCTAGTATAACACGCAGGTGACCGCAGCGAGCTGACAGCCGTGCTATCGCCGGCGTTGACCGTGACAGGCTTCTCTTTGACCGGCGAAGGGATCAGAAGCTTCTCATTTTTGGACCCGATTGAGAAACGGAGCTTCGTGAAAGAATCAGAGTCCTTGTGCACCGAAACACACGATCCCATCTCTCCCCAAAATCAAATACACAGCTTCTGAATTCGTTTATGAATCACAATATCGTCAACAAACTTTTTCTTTCTTTTTATGACAGTTTCATAAGGTTGGGATTTGAGAGAGAGAGAGTGAAGTAGAAGAGAGAGAAGCGGAAGGGACGGAGGGAGGGGAATTGAGTTCTTGCGTTACGCTCACTGCAAATGTAAATATAACTTGGAGGGGTGAGAAACGGATTAGATGATGAAATTCATGGCTTCGAAAATGCCAAAAGTAAACAAGATAATTAAGCGAAAAATCTAGATTTGATGAGAGAGATATTTTGAGAGGGGTTTGAAAGTGAAGTTAGTGTGTTAAAAGAATATGGTTTTGGGTCCTACCGGGAAAAAAGGTCGAATTCTTGAGTGGAACTTGCCACAAAAATCACCATATAATATTTTATTTATTTCGTTAATCAGTTCGGGTGAGCATTCGGATTTCGGTTCGAATTTTTGCCTAATCCAAACCGATCCGAAAATTCAAAATTTTCTAAAAACTAAATCTGAACCAAACCGAAAATCCGAAATTGTATAAAAAATTCAAAAAACCTAGCAAAAATCCAAAAATCCGAAATTTGAAAATCTGAAAATCTGAACATTATAAGATAATTTTTCAAAATTAATACCATAAGGTTGGTAGTATATAAAAAATCATGTTTCAATATTTATGTAATAAGAGTGTAAATTGAAGGTCTTAATATATATATATATATATATATATGTGTGTGTGTGTGTGTGTGTGTGTATATATGTGTGTGTGTGTGTATATATATATTACTAAAAATATATTTTGGATTTCGGATTTATTTGGTTTTTAATATATCCGATCTGGTCCAATCCGAAAATCCAAAATTTGCCAAAAATGTAATCCGAATCGAACCGAAATTCCGAACCAAATTTTAAATTTTGGTTTGGTTCGGCTCGAATATTCGGACTTCGGATATTTTGCTCACTGCTACGGCAATGACGTCTTTTCCCTTTGTTTTCCACAACCACGAACTATCGCACAACTTCCAAATGCCACAAAGTTACAGGAGTCTTCAAATGTAGCTGCTATCAAACTTTATGCCAAAGTCGAGATGTGTGGGATTACTCTCATCCCAATACCATAAAAAAATAGGTGCATTATACCATCCAACTTCATTAGGTACATACCGTATATACTTTGACCCCGTATGCACATATTGTGGAACTGATTGTTCTCTACGCACTGTCTGAACATAAGGTTTGGCTGCAACAAATATCTCATCATCACAAGAATCTTCATTTAATTCATTACTAAAATGTTCAGAACTGTTTGAATTGTCTGCCCACGAAGGACAACGCAGATTTGAGCCACCAGAACTATGCTGTCACTATCATTTACTTCATTCTCCGAAACATGTGTATTGTTTTCACCATCATAATTGTAGCTCAAATTTATACCTCCAACATTTAATTCATGACTTATCCCCAAATCCTGTTACTCTAGATGTTCGTCCCCCCTTGACGTCCATGCTTCATAAGTAGTGGTTGCTTGAAATTCTTGTTGAGTAACCGTTGCAAACTCAATCATCAGTTCAACTTGACCTGTTTCAACACCATCACTGAACACATATTGGATGCATTCTTCATCAAGTGGCATGCCTACATAGATGTATCCATTCCCCAGAACTACAAGACGTCTCCATATTATTGAGATTTTCTGCTGATGCATTTCGAATATGGTGGGTCATAAATAATACCAATATCAGCAACCTGTATTATCATATCACTCCAATATAACATCACATACAACGACATAATTTCTGCAATTAATCCATAATTAGCATGTTTCTAAACACAACATTTATCGAATAATGTATTGTTTGTAGATACAATACTTCCGTAAACTCTAACATTTTTCAACATATTAGTAAATCCTAATTTCATAAATACATTTTACAATCAAACTAATTACAATTATGACAATATAAATAACTTCTAAAACACATTAAATAGATTAAAAATCATAACTTACTCAAATATTTCAACAAAACTTGCCAAAATCGGAGGTGCGTGTCTGAAGCCGAATCATAATATTACAACGAAAATTTTGAATCTGAATTATGTGTTGTACGTGTTTGAAGCTATCTGCCTAGATTTATAATCAAGGATGAAAACGCATGAGATTAATACGTCTTAGGTGAAGACGCATGCCCCTCATTCGTCTTCCTTTCCGTCAAGTACAACGATGCCGTTTCGGTTGTAGACGCATGTAAGTGAAGACGCCTTTGTCTCATGCGTCTTTTCTAGTAGTAGATTTTTTTAAAAAAAAATTCCCATCTTGAAAAGTTTTATCTAAACAATTAGAAAAAAGCCTGTAAAATTGTCAAAATAGTAGAAAATTAATTTACCGCCAAGTAGCATATCATTGATGTGCCTTGGCCGAATGGCAAGACACAAGTACAAGTTTATCATAAATGTGTGAATGTCCTTAATTTTCATGTAAAATATGCCAACATCTAATTTTTGTGTTCCTTCGCTTAAAAAATTGACAGATTTTGCATGTTTTTATAAAAGTAGAAAATTTCTATATACACTTGATCAACAGTGAGTATCTTTATATATTAACACACAAAAGAATTGAGCTCACTTACATATCCAAAGCTATTGAAATATAATAAGTAATCATTAATTCTTCAAATAACACCCTCTTACCAGTTGCACATGCTACAATATGTCCTTGAGAAGCGATTCTCATATTTGATGGCACAAAAAAAAGTTGGAAAAGTTTCTTGAAACACAAACATAAGCAAAACGCACACGCCAATGAGTTGTGTGTATATGACATAAATATGTGATATGATGATATGTCTACAATTACACACGGCATTACATTAATCTCATCTGCGAATGAATGCCACCTCAAAAGATAAATTTCTTTTCATCGCCTCTGGTTTTAGATTTCCTACAAGACAAACGCACCATCGAGAGAGCGAGAGGGGGGGGGGGGGGGTGCTGACCAAGTGGTCTGAGGCTGTCTTTGCTTTTTCTAACATCTTTGATGTATTACTAGCCTGAATTCTCTCATACCCTCAGCCCATTTTGTCTTTCTCTCTCTCGCTCTGTGTATATATAAATTATAATCAATAGCTATCGTCTTCTGCCCATCTGTATCTTGTTCTGCATCAGGTTATAATGATTATATATGTATATATATTTATGTAGGTTCAGAGGAATTTTTTGTATGCAATTCGCTTCAGGAAGCAACAGATTTTATGCCAAGAACGGAGATTTAAAGGTTTTCAAGAACATTAGAGGGTTTTGAAGGAAAAAGCAATTTACTTTATTTCTGACCTTGATGCATTTTGTGATTGGGGATACACGACATCAGTTAGCCTCCCTCATCTTGCATTTAATCACAAACAAATATAGGTTCTGATTAAGGATTTAGTCAGTAGGTTCACGATTAGGGCAGCTTGCTTAACTTTTGGATTGAACTAGTTTCAGGATTTGGGTTTTCATTGGAGTTCTTTTTAAATTGATGAGTATATGCTTCTTAGTCAGTAGTTTGTGAAAGATTGAGTTTTTTCTTGGTTGATCATTGTGTGATATGTTAGAATGCTGTATTGCTCTTGACTGAGTGGTATTGCTGGTAGAACAGTTGAGATCAATTGAGAGGGAAGAGGCATGATTCAGGTGCTGTTTCTCCGGTTACTAGCAAGCTTTAGATGTCACGATTCAGTGTATAGAATCTGTTGTTGTTGCTTTTTAGATTCGTGTTTAGATCTCCTGGTGAGGCTGAATCAAGTATGAGTAGAAGAGTGCGGAGGAAGGTTGTGAAGAGGGGCAAAGAGAAAGTGGATATCCCTGAGATTGAAGAAACAACGGCTTTGGATGTGAAAGAGGTGCTTGATTGGACTAGATTACCTGATGATACAGTGATTCAGCTTTTCTCATGGTTGAACTATCGTGACCGGGCTAGTTTGTCATCAACCTGCCGGACATGGTGGAACCTTGGTAAATCTCCATGTTTGTGGAAGGAATTGGACCTCCGGCCACATAAGTTTGATTCTGCTGCCGCTTCATCACTTTCCCCGATGTGTGTGAATCTTCAGAAGCTTCGTTTTCGAGGTCCTGAATCTGCTGATGCTATTATAGCTCTTCAAGCTAAAAATTTACATGAGATCAATGGAGACTATTGCAGGAGCATGACTGATGCAACACTCTGTGTGCTTGCAGCTCGGCATGAAGCACTAGAGTGCATTCAGATTGGGCCGGATTTCTGTGAGAAGATCAGCAGTGATGCTGTAAAAGCGATTGCAATTTGTTGTCCACAACTGAGAAAGCTTGGGTTCTCAGGTATTCAAGAAGTGGATGAAGGTGCCATCAATGCTTTAGCAAAGCATTGCCAGAATTTGACTGATATTGGGTTTATTGACTGCCGAAAGGTGGACGAGAGTTCCCTGGGAAATGTTGCTTCGCTTCGCTTCCTTTCAGTTGCCGGAACAACTAATATAAAGTGGAATTTGGTAGCACAACACTGGGGTAAGCTGCCCTACCTGATAGGGTTAGATGTTTCCAGAACAGATATAAGCCCAAATACAGTTTCAAGACTCTTCTCATCCTCCATTAATTTGAAGGTCTTATGTGCCCTAAACTGCCAGGCACTTGAGGGGGATTCAACCTTTGTCTCTAATAACAACCATAGGGGTAAAGTGCTGCTGGCTATCTTCACCGACATTCTTAAAGGAATAGGAAACTTATTTGTCGAGACTCCAAAGAATGACAAGAACATTTTTCTGCACTGGGGGAATTCCAAGAAGGATAAAAAAATAGATGAGATCCTGAATTGGCTGGAGTGGGTCATCTCCTATTCGCTTCTACGTATTTCTGAGAGCAATCTACCTGGTCTGGATAAATTTTGGCTTGATCAAGGCACGAGTTTACTACTTAGTTTCATGCAGAGCGCCCACGAGGAAGTTCAAGAAAGGGCAGCCACGGCTCTTGCAACATTTGTCATTCTTGATGATGAAAATAACAATATTGACACTGGAAGGGCTGAAGCAGTTATGCATGATGAAGGCATATGCCTTCTTCTAAACCTTGCCCAATCATGGCGGGAAGGACTTCAGTCAGAAGCTGCTAAGGTAAAGTTTCTAGTTTAGGTGCTTTATGGATTAGAATATTGATGCTCTTCATTTTCTTCCTCTTTTGCACAGGCACAACTTAAAGGGGTTTCTGATAATCATGCATCAAGTCTTCAAGAATTATCATACTGCTAAACAAAATTCATGCTTTAGTTGTATTTATTTTGCATGTAGGCCATTGCAAACTTAGCAGTGAATGCTAAGGTTGCGAAAGCTGTGGCGGAGGAAGGAGGCATCAGTGTTATTGTTAAACTTGCAAGGTCTGCAAACAAATTAGTTGCTGAAGAGGCTGCAGGAGGGCTCTGGAATCTTTCTGTTGGTGAAGAATACAAGGTTTTCTTTTGGGTTTTGAAGGTTTTTTTTGTCAAGTTGTGATGTAAGTTTTTTTAGGGTGCCATTGCTGAAGCTGGTGGAATAAAAGCTTTAGTGGATCTTATCTCCAAGTGGTCATGGTCTACCGGTGGTGAAGGAGTCTTGGTATGCTCCACAGTTGTTTGATCCTATTTGTACATGTTTGCGCTTTTGTAGTGTCCTGAAGTGGAACATAAGCCTTATGTACTATAATATACTTAAGTTGTGGCTGATTACTTGATTGATTTCAGGAACGTGCAGCTGGTGCACTGGCAAATTTGGCTGCAGATAACAAATGCAGCATTGAAGTTGCTTCGGTTGGTGGTATACATGCCTTGGTGACACTAGCTCGCAATTGCAAGGCCGACGGAGTGCAAGAGCAGGTGGATTTGTGTTGTATATAATGCCCATTAGTAATTGGTACTTTTTGAAAATCACATTCTATGCTGAGCTGTTTTTGTAACGGTTGCTTAGGCAAAGCTATATTCTGATTGGTACACCCAGTGAGCTGTTTACAACACTGTCTTCTCCATTGAAAAGTATCCAGAATAGTAACAAGCAAATCTAACTCCTTTGATGAATTTCTTAGATTAATATGGTGATTTCAAGGAATACTCAGTTGAAACTGGAGTCACTTTATAAATGACCGATAAGCTCATGCTTAATATTGTCGGCAGGTCCTGTTGACAAACATTGAATATGCTATGGCGTATTTGCACACATTTGCTTACTTTCTTTTCTTTCGTCAATCATCTTTAGCTAGTTTTGCCTTGAGGAGCAAGTTGCCCGTTTTAATTAAATAGTCATTACTTAGTATCAGATATTGAGTATGAGTTGACTTTTCAGAAGTTCCTTTCATTCTGTGCCTGAAGGTGTGGACTGTGGTCGAGTACAATTACTCTCTCCGTCCCTAAACAAATTCCCATTTTTCCATTTTGGTACGTCCACAAAAGTTAGTTCCTTTTCATTATAGACACTGCCCCACAACATATTACCATCAATATATCAACTTATTTACAGTTTCTATCACATGACCCACCACTTTCTTTACTCACATTATATTTATTAATTATACCTAACACTACCTTTAAGGTGTGGGCCCTTTCTCCACTCATAATACGCTCAACCATTTTTATTAAAACCTGTGCTGCACCCTAGGCCTATTTTTTGGGGATGGAGGGAGTATTACATAACTCATCCAATATAATCTTGGAGAGTCATCGAGAACCTCATTTTAACCGTTTCTGCCTTACCAGTCTTCATCTTAACACTACTATTTCCATTTTGCAACTTACTGGATCATATCTTCTAAAGTGTATCAATTTCTAGTCTCTTTCTTGAGTGAGCTTCAAGATTTCATTTAAATTTTTATCTAATATTCACCATCCAATACAGAAAAAAGATCTTTTTGCATGCTTTTCACGTATGTCTTTCGATTTCATTGTCCAGGCTGCTAGGGCATTGGCAAATTTGGCTGCCCATGGGGATAGCAATGGTAACAATTCTGCAGTAGGACAAGAAGCTGGGGCTCTTGACGCTCTTTTGCAACTTACTCGATCGCCAAATGATGGTGTCAGGTAAGATGACCCCAATAAATTTAGTACATGTGAGACTTATCTTTTCTCTTTTCTCTTTTTTTAGATAATCCCGGAGAATAGAAATATAATAATTTGTGATCCGTAGGCAAGAAGCTGCTGGTGCATTATGGAACTTATCATTTGATGACAGAAACCGAGAAGCAATTGCTTCAGCCAATGGAGTTGAGGCATTGGTATGACATTATTATTTCAGTTTCCTTATGACTTTGTGAATCATTTCTGGAAACCCTTTATTAATGCTTTAGGGGTGAGATGCATGTATTATGTGAAAGCTAATTGATGCGGAACCTATAATGTTTTCATTGTGGTGTCATTGTGTTATTTTTGCTACAAATTGTAAGGTAGTGTTGAAACCTTTCAGAGGTTGTATTGAAATTGTAAATTGAGTCGAAGTTCATGAATTAATTGTCAATTAACCAGGCCTGAACTTCTAATCTACTGTTTTGAAACTTTCCATCATTTGGACCTGTAAGCGAACCTGAACATTTGACCTGCTTTTTTAGATAGAACTCAATTAAAATACCTGTCTACTTCATATATGATACTATAATGATTTATT
The DNA here is from genome assembly GCA_034509125.1 of Monilaria moniliformis. Lineage (NCBI taxonomy): Eukaryota > Viridiplantae > Streptophyta > Magnoliopsida > Caryophyllales > Aizoaceae > Monilaria > Monilaria moniliformis. Next base: position 21,809 of record JAYDZE010019326.1, read on the forward strand.
TTGTGTGCGACCCATGGATAAGGGATCTTACTGTTGGTTTCGGGGAGCTATTTTTCTTCCACCTTTAAGTTTATCACAAATTTTCCTATTCTGGCATCTCATTCCATTTATGCTCGTGCATGAATGTGTATGGAACTTCCAATGTAGCTCTTTATAGTTTCAAGCTTTCCATATTGGTAACTGTATCACATGATATCAAATTCCCAAGTGGTTGAATTAATGTATTCATATTCATCCCTTTCTTGCTTTCACATTTTAGTCAGAGAAATATATTTTCATCTTAGACGACTATTAAATTCTTCTCCGGTTCTAGATTGCTCTAGCAAGTTCCTGTTCAAATTCTCATCATGGCCTTCAAGAGAGGGCTGCTGGTGCTCTCTGGGGATTGTCTGTGTCAGAAGCAAATAGGTATGTGCTAGTAAAACATTATTTTATTGATAATTCTACTTTTAATGATTAAATAAGTGTAGACTCAGGTTATCAATCAATCAAAGGTTTTTGTATTTTGGAATATTCTGACATAAGTAATTTGAAAAAGTGCTTGACATTAGCCAATCAGTTCCGACATAATCGTAGAAAAACCTGAATGACCTAAATGATCAGCTGAATCCCCATTTTGACAAGGAAAAGGATCAGCTAAGTATGTGATAATCACAATTTATTTGTAATCGGACAAATTTGTTTTGAATTAAACCCGTATCAGTCTTGTATCCAACTTCAGCCCCAGCTTACCTCAAAATTTATCCTTAAACCATTTGAAAACTCATGACAAGAATACTAAATGAGAACCAAGGAGAATATGGTACATTGTGTTTAATATAGGTACTATTCCTGTATTTATATTGTATCTTCCATTTAGATTTCCTGTGGATTGTCTACCTTTTCACCTTTTGTTGGGATAAGTATCCAAAAATATTTTCTTCTGTAAGTGCAATCTTTACAGCTGCTAGTTATTAAGTATATCCAGGCCTCCAGGGGCTGATAATGTTCTGCTGCCATATCTGTTTGCAGCGACATTGGTTCTCTGGCCAAATGGTCATGTTCAACTACGCAGAAATCAATTAAGTCTGATAAAAAATCATTGCATGTTTTTCTCCGACCATTTTATGATAGGAGGATATCTGGGGGAATGTGTTATATTTAAAAGTTAAACCCACCAAACACATCTAGTACTGTAAATTTGTAATGCATTGTGACTGAGAAGGAGGAAGAGACGAAGAGTGGCAACTAATAAAGAATGGGGGTATTCTTCTCCATGTGCAAATGATTTTGTCTCCTGGAAAAAGTAAATCAAATCCTGTTCCACAAGATCCTATATCAGCTATACACCCTCCCTTGCATTTATGCTGGAGCCATCGCCAGTGCTATGGGCTGTGGCTTATGTAGATCAAAAATGATGAATGGGATTGTGGCACTCCACTTGCCGCTAATGCGGAAGGATGCTGCCGAAGAGACTGGAAGACTCTTTCGCTCTGTTGGATGCGTCGGATCCCGTATAGCAAGCGAGCCCTTTATCCTCAAATTCAAAGATGTGGGCGCAAAATGTTATCCTGCTTTATTGTTACGTAGCAATAGAAGCCTGCTTATGCTGCTTCGGCAGCGCTTTTTCGCCTTCTCTTCGCTCTGGACACGAGCGCTACTGGACACGGGGAGGAAACAGGCGAAGCGTGTCGTTCGTAATGGAAAGAAAGATACCAGTACTGCTCCCCTTTGTTGAACGAACAAGCTATGGTCTTTCAGGCAATTGGACTCGGCATAATTAATTAATATTTAAGGTGTCCAAAGTTGAGAATCTGGGACAAGTTAGACAAAATTACAGTCTCAGATGTTGATATCCAATGGTTCACTGAATCCGGTCTTTGCTGCAGCTGATGTTCAGAGCTTCTTTTTTTCTTCTAAACTTTATTCAGATGTTCAACTGCGTGTCGTAAATCACCAAATATGTTTTTTTATATGCTCTTCACATATAACTTATTTGTCTTTGTTTTTTTAATTTTGTAATAGCATTGCTATTGGTCGTGAAGGAGGCTTACCTCCACTAATAGCGCTTGCTCGATCAGATGCTGAGGTATGTTTACCAAAAATAATCAATGGGGCAATTTAAATATATCTTGTTGTTGGTCCAATTGGTTTTCCATGTGACATCAGCTTGCTTTTATAAATGAGTCGTAACCAAAATGGATTTATATCTCGATGAGGTCAACATGTTTAACTTTTTATCAGGTCTGCTTATGTTAGTCATTTTTAGTAAGACCAATTATAAGAGAACATGTTTTGCGTATTATGAAAGTAAATAGAGAAGTTTGGTGGTTGATAATATTTATAATTATTGAAAAATATTTTCTAGAATACAAGGATTCATTCATCATTTGGGGTGTTGAGTTACCTCCTAATGGTCATGAATCTCTTCCCAAGATTCCAAAATCACAACTCCATATTACGAGATTACGTGTCACATGCTTATTTAAATTAATTTGGCCCATGAACTTGGCAATATTTATATTGTTTTTAACCTCTCCACGTAGTGCATGGAATGATAAGGTTTTCTTCTATCACCATGGGCATCATAAGAAACTGTTATTACGTATAATTCAGTTTAAATCTTCACGATGTTTCTTCTCTTACATTAGTTCAAATGTTGAACATGGAAATCCTCATATCTACCGGCCATGCCTTCAGAGATTTTGCTAATTCTTTTTCCATGTGTATCGAAGTATTCTAGGTTGGTAGCTACTTTTATTTGACCATTCATGTCATGGAATGAATCCTTATGATGCTGTTGACCACTCACGTGGCCTTGGTTTTTCTTACTAAATTGGTGTGTTTTGATTCTCAGGACGTGCACGAGACCGCTGCAGGAGCTCTTTGGAACCTTGCTTTCAATCCCGGCAATGCTCTACGCATTGTGGAGGAAGGGGGAGTACCAGCTCTTGTCTATCTTTGTTCTTCTTCTGTATCAAAAATGGCACGCTTCATGTCTGCGCTCGCACTGACCTACATGTTTGATGGAAGGTATGCAACAACACTTTTAATATGGATTTGTCTCTTCCTCGACTCTTTTAATTTGAAAAGGTGTATAAATATGTTGAAATTTTTGAATAGGAGATTTATAAAAGCAAATTATGTTAATGCTTCGGCTCATCGTATAACTTGCTCTTACACAAGTATGTTATACATGATACTTGGCATGGAAGAAACAGAATAGCGTGTATGTCTTCTATAGTTATTCTTCATCTAGGAAATGATTTATGACATTTTCGGTGGCTAATTTCTGGTCTTTGTATCTGTTGAATTACATGCTCTTTCAATCTCTTACGAGAGCTACACATTTGTCTGTTGGCTTAAAAGTTTGCGATTTCCTTATTGTAGAACGGATGAAATTGCCCTCTCGAGGACACAAAGCACGTCCAAGAATGTGAACTTAGATGGTTCAAGAAGAATGGCCATGAAGAATATTGAAGCTTTCGTCATGACATTCTCTGACCCTCAAGCATTTTCAGCTGCTGCTGCATCATTAGCCCCTGCCGCCCTGACTCAAATATCTGAATCGGCTCGCATTCAAGAAGCAGGTCATCTCAGATGCAGGTGCACTCTCAATCCCCTTTTGAAAAAACTCTTATAATAACATCAAATAGTTGGTCATTTCTGTGAAGAGATTAGATGATAAATTCTTACTAGCCTTTCTGCATAACAGAGGTACAATTTCAAGATTTTCAAATTCTTGCTCTATGTGCCTGCTTCTCTGTGTAAATTTCTTCGACTCAAAGTGCACTAGTTTTCTTCTCAATCGTCATGGCCGGTTATCTGAAAACATAAATGGCTTTTGCTATCGCATCTTTGATGCAAATGTTATGTGAAGATTCTTCTCTTACCTGTCTGTTGGTCTGACATTTTCCTCATTGGTGGCTCAGCGGATCTGAGATCGGAAGATTTGTTACCATGCTGCGAAATCCTTCCCCTACACTAAAGTCGTGTGCTGCATTTGCTCTCCTTCAGGTAGATGAACAAACAACTCCCGATTTTGATTTTCCTAAATATATCCATACAGAGTATTCAGAAGTGCGCAGTTGATCTGAATTTGTTGTTAAAAAATTTGACGTGCCAGTTCACGATTCCTGGAAGCAAGAACGCAATGCATCATGTGAGCCTTCTCCAGAAGAGCGGAGCATCACGAGTGCTGCGAGTAGCAGCAGCAGCTGCAGGTGCTCCACTCGAAGCTAAAATATTTGCGCGCATTGTTCTAAGAAACCTGGAGCAGCACCAGACGGAGTCGTAGTCCCTCTGAAAACTGGAGCAACAATCATCAACCATGGATAACCATTTACTAGTAATAATAACGTCGCCACCTTAGGTTTTCCGCTATTTTTATTTTCTTTATCTTTTTGAGGGGGAGAGGGATGTTAGAATCTTGAAGATGAGATGATGTCATTTTTTTGGGATGGATAGGTATAACGGCTAGTGTCCTTGCTTTTTTTCTTTTTTTTGGTTTACTGGTTTTGGATTTATATGCTGACATTATAGTTATATCAACTTTCGAAAAGAATTGCATCATAATCTAATTGTGGTGCAAATACTTCTTATTTTATATGATAATGTGGTGCTTATAATAACTCCACCCCATCAACATAATTACAATTAATCCCAGTGTGTATTAGGAATAATAGATGGAAAATATGACTAGATGAATTTACATAAAATAACTAGCTAGGCTAGGCCGCCTCTTCAGTAGGCCGCAGCAGGCAAGTGTGCAGAGACAGATGATGCCTTCTTCCCCAGAAATCCTCTTGCTAGGGATCTGACTTGAGCTCTTAAGTGCCATTTTCCATAGTAACCGATCACAAGATCCTGCTTTTTTTTCCATGTTCACAATATATAGGAACCATTTGTGTCCAAGCACATCATACCAAGGTTCCAACTGACAGAATATGTAAGAGCACTTTCCACGTTGAGAAGTCCGGGCAAGATGATGGCAACTAGACCAACCTAAATTTGAGAATGAATCAGAGTATGTCGTGTTGGGTGTACTTTGGCAAATATGGTGGGTAGTAAACCATCCCTTCAAAGTCCAAGATACAACCGTGACTGTCAAATATAATCAAGCAATGAGTCGTTGGCCATAGCTGGCCTAAGACAAGTCATGTATTGAGTTAAAAAGAACAAGCGAATCACCTGAACATAAAGCCCAACCAGAAGCGTCGTTGTGAGTCCAGCAACAGCACCAAAGCTATTTAACACAGAGACATATTTCAGTCCCTTGGAAGTGAAAGCTCCCGCCAAAGGAGCATCATCCCCATGAAATTGGTATGCGACCATTCCAGTAATTACTAAGCAGACACCAACACAGAATACAATACAGACCAGGAGGATACCAATTATGCCAAGAGGTAAGTCCCCCTGCAACATAAAGTTGATGCAGTAGGAATTGGTTATGAAGTATTAAGAGCCTTCTGTGCCAACAAATATTAAGTGAAAAATGTGATGTCACTTTATCTCCCTTCTGCATACCTGGGGTCTCTTGGATTCTTCAGCAGAATTAGCAACTGCGTCGAATCCAACATAAGGAAAAAAGACCACCGTTGATCCAGTCACCATTTGGGGCAAAAGGAGTCAAATTTGAGACATCAACCTCAAATGATGGAACATAGACAATACAAGTTAACACTGGTACTAACTTTCAACCTTGTTTTACCAACGTGAAAATAACTTTTTAACTAGCTACAACTCCAAACATCATAGACAGGTGTTATACCTTATCTGCTATCAATTTCTGTCTTTGCATGCGTGGAGAATTACTATATGACATTTCATTCCCATGCATATCAGTGCTAAAAAAAATACTAAAGCAGCATTGGTATTTGAATTATAACAAATTATTTGAACTTGAAATTTCAGTGGACTGCCAAAAATTTTAGTAATAATAATTACAACAAATAAAAAAAATCAAAATTTACCACATATTTTCAATTAATCCAAAAATGTTCATAAATACAAGCGACACTGGTTAGTCAGCATGGGGTTTTGAGCTCCAATTCATTATGAAAATCCCATTTCCCACTCTTTAAACCCTGGCTATGCTACTCCGCCGAACCACCGCGGCCGTCGTATTCTACCGCACCACCACCACCTCTCTACTCTTCTTCTCCACCGCCGCCGCCCCAAAACCTTTCGCCAAAATCCCATGGAAATACAGGTCCAAAACCATCCAAGAATCGCAGGCGGCGCTTCTCGACTACCTCCACACAACCCG
>JAYDZE010019437.1:0-28050 GCA_034509125.1 Monilaria moniliformis
GGTACGTTTGTACTCAGCCCTGCATGTATTTCTAAATATGCAGGTTGAGACGTGATGAGAAGGTGGGAGTTGCTGAATCGATATCTCTTGACCCACCCTTTCTTTTGGCAAGAAAAGACCCGTAAAGTGCTAGTCTATGCATGGGTCACCCTAGTATTTACATTCCGCTGCGTAAATATAAGCCTATGGGATTGATTGTTGTAATCTACTTTCCCATTTTGACTCTGATGTGTCTACTCATTTCGGGTATGATTGATGGATTCGACTTTTGTAAGACAATTATATTTCCATTATTAAAGTTCTCATTCAAGTTACGACCAGTCAACGTTCTTCCCCTTTCTATTCCCGCTTCTTAATCCCCATCCCTAGTCATGATTACCCGCTTTATTATCCTTAATAAAGTGCGGCCGTGACATGTCGGATGAAAATTGAGTTGTGATTGGATTTTTTGTGCCTGGGTTAAGGATGACCTTAAGACAATAGTTTTTGTACAGCTACCATCACTTGATGAATTGAGCCAAGATTTCAATTGAATTTGCAGTACCCTAATCTGGATCTATATGTATCCATGACTTGATTTCTTCTAGAAAGATAGGTAGAAGATTGTCTTTATTTTTAAGCAGTGACATCAATCATGTTCTTAATGTGTAAACTTTCCTATCAAGATGTTGTAAGAATACAATCATAATTATGCAATGATTAACAAACTCGGAAAGTAAATTGTTTTGAGATAATCACTTTCAAGAACGATAGCATTAACTTATGAAGGTTTACAATTTAAACCAATATTGTTGTATAATAATCTTATATAGAACAATATTATTCCAACTTGAATGCTGCTCTTGAGTGACTTTTGCACATTTCAAATGAACATCAAATTCATGTCACTGACTCACTGTGCTTGTGTTTGAACATAACTTGAGCATAGGCGAGTAACTAAGTTGAAAATTTTCTCTAGAAAATCACTTTCAAGTTTCAACAATGAATACATAAAAACATTAAAGTTATGAAGGCTTACAAAATATGGGATATCATAAATTCAAACTTATTTTGTTCTATGATCATCTTACACAGAAGTATGCTCTTGAGTGGCTTTTGCACATTTCAAATGCTGCACAGAAGTATTTCTATAATATAGACTTAACATATATAAGGACTTTATCAAAATTGTAATTAAAACGTAATTTATTTTTGGAGATGAAATTGTAATTTATTTTAAAATTTCTTTACACCGTTAGTTAACTCATCCTTGAAAAATGACTTTTAAATAACTAGAATTATCAAATAATTCATAATCAAGATTATATATTATTCTGCATCGTGTTTGATCGCATCAATATAACTTCAAATAATAGTAATTGTATACTAATATGTAACAACCATATATATACTATCAATATGTAAAATCAGAAAACAAAAAGTATTGTAAGATTAAGAACTATTTCACCTATATAGAATGATTGTTCCTTAAAGAATCGGAAAAAAATTGCTACACATTTTTTGGGTATTATGTGTGTTCGTCGTAATGAATATAAATTTTATATATTAGTATGTATAGGATAATCTAATAATATAATATAATTTTATTTCACACCTAGACTATCAATCATAAAAATGGAATCAAACAGAGAATTGTTATTCCATTCATTTTGTATTCCTTGTGCATACTAAGCATATGAATAATTCAAAATTTGTTATTTCTTTTTCTCCTTTATTCCGTTTCTACCTCTATTTCATTCCCTCTCATCCCATTCTATCATACAAAGCATGTCTTTATAGTCTTGGTATCAACAATGGACGCACAGGCTTGATCTCACCTCTGATCCTCTCACATCAGCTGGCCAAAGAAAATTACTTGTTTGTCTGTCTCATTGGCCTATATAATTATTTCTGTCAATGTCGAAACTAGTCCTGAGGATTCAGTTTGATGATTCGAGAGTTGAGTTGATCTTATCTTTTGACAACAGAAGATTTTAAAATATAAAATAAAATAAGTTAGAAGACCATCAAAACTGCAGTGCAGGTCTGTGATCCTGGCTACATTATTCTGCTAGTCTGCTATGCAAAAGAAAAGCCTTTTACTTGTCATGCAGATATTTTCTCCATCCATAAAAAAATGAACTCGCATTTCTATTTTAATTTTCTCGTGCCAATTCGTCCCAAACAGGAGTACAGATGCCGGTGGAGGGCGCTACAGTAACCTCTCTCTTCAAGTCCTTCACAACAAAACTGATATTCTGTCTTTTGAGAAGTTGAAGCTTTTCATTGTTTTGCTTAGAATCGAACTCAGTCCGTTGTGTTTCTATGCCAGCCTAGTTTCTCAGGCTTTGATATATCAAGGGAGAAACAAGCATCACTGAACTGACAACTTGGCAGAGTGAAAACTTCAGAAACTGCAGTCGGCTGATCTAGAGGCTGGAGATGATGATCACGATCAAGATCAAGATTGTTCGCATTCTTCACCTCAACACGCTTCATCCCTTCCCAGAGCAGCTCCATCAGTTCGTGTTGGTGGGATTTGGAATGGTTCATTCTATATATCATCCTTGAATAGTGGCTGAGCCCCTTTAACAGCACATGAAACATGTGCATCAAACTTACACAATCTACAATGGTAATGCCATCCATTGTAGCTAGGCCTGTCACATACTTCACACTCAAAATCATAGAGAGGCTTGAGTTCTAGCTTGAGCACGTTAGGTGGGATGACGCAATTTTGACTGAGAGAGGTATTGCCACACACAACATGTGATAGTAAAGGGAACATTTGGTGCAGCTGTAGTAGAGTCCAGCAATGTGCCCCCTACACGCCTCACATTCGTCTGATTTTTCTGAAACAGTAGACGAGGTCGAGAGCTTGAGGCAGTGATTCGGATCAGCAGGGTGCATGACCTTTTTAGGCATCCTGTAACAGACCTTGTGAAGGGTGAATCTGCAAAGCTTGCACTGATAAAATAAATTCCTTGGCATTATAGCGATCTCCATCAGAACTTGACTCGAAATATTCTAGTGGATGTTCGTGGCTGAAATGTTTCAACATCATTGCTGTTGTTCCATGCTTGTTTGAATTTGAACGTCAGTCTTGCAGAAGCTGAAATGGGAGAAGGTTTCTGTGAGAACAGAAGCAGCTTTTTAGTTTTATTTATGTTTTCGTCTAAAGTTTGGAAGGATTAGATATGATCATACTTTCCACAAAACAACCATTTGGCAAGCCTATATCGATGGAATCAAGAGACTCCCAAAGAAGCAACAACCCAAGTCTTGATTTCGGGCAGGCCAACATAAAATATATAGAGATTTTTAAAGGTTGTAGCTTCTGTTGGCCAATGTGTCTAGGCCGACATAGATTCTTGTACAAAACCATCTTCCTCTCTAAGCATGTAAGACAGGAAATGAGGAAAGACCGATCTTTTTGTTGGATAAGGTGGCATAATGAGCAGTTTTTCTAATATGCTTTTATTCATCCATGATTGGTAACTAAAATATTTATTGTTGACTTAGATTTCTGATATCAATTTGAAGCTTAAAGTCAACTTATGTGCGGGAATCTTGTTCTCGAAAATCCAATTGATTGCCGGAATTGGTAATTTTTGTATGGCATTTATCCATCAAGCAATGGATAAGGGAAAGAAATAGGAAGGCAAAAGAGAGAGGAAATGATAAACGAAATAACTATTATACATTTTAAAAAGGGTTATTGGTCGAAAAAACCACAAATTTATTGGTCATTAAAATCCATGAGGCACATTTTATTCTATGTGACATATTTAATCCTATCTTACATACTCACGTGCCATTCAAACGTGGAAAATGAGGGAAAATTCATGAGGAGGTAATCGAAAATGAAAGGTCATTTTCTCCCATTTGTTTTCTCTGTAAAATCTCGACGATAAAAGGGCTGAAAACAAAGTTTTTAGTTCTTGCAAAAAAAGAAGGATCTTGCAAGTTGTTATCGGATTTTGGGTGCTGTGGTGGTCCGGAGAATGTCGAACAAGTATGCCGCTGAGATGACCAAGTAATGCCTGAAAATGGTATAGATCATGGATGATTATTAGCATATAGCCGAACAAAAATATATTAATATAGAAACATGCAGATAAAGGTCGCAAGACTTTGATGTTGGAGAAATTCTCACCCTAATAGTAAATTTACTTTTGAAAGAATGATGTGGTAAGCACTAGGTAGGCTCAAGTGTTCAGTTGCATTAGGTGACATAAATATTATAATTTCATAGAACAAAATGACTTGAAGTTTATAGTAAAATGAAGAGCCTTAGATATCAGAAATCTGATGAAATGCAAACTTACTTGTGCTCAGACTCATCTTGTATGAACGCGTGAAGTGCTTCCACAGCTAAGGAGAATGACATAAATAAAAGAAATAGCTGTCTAAACAAGCAACATACATGTGAGTGGGAGAGGGTGGGGGTGAGAGAGAGGGAGAGGGAGAGAGACAGAATAGTCAGAATCAGAAAGGAAACATGATTGAGAAAATGATTGCAGATGATACTCATTGATTTCACACCAAACAGGATCAGAAAAATTCAACAATGAACCTAGAAACATATAAGTGAGGTACTTACAGGATTTGTTAATAAATTTCACATATTGAACATAATCAGAAGATCAGAACTCAAATAAAAACCGAGCAAGAGAAAGACTGTAAAACCAACTAACTACTTCCAATTCTTAACATCATTAACATAAATTAATAGTTAGTAACAGGAAAAAACAAGTCAGTTCATTCAACATTCGACATAAAAAAGCAACCGAACTTCCATACCGATACGCCCGGAGAAGAGGCCGAGGAACAACTCAGTAGTAGAATAAGCGGCATTAATTAAGCGAAATCAGTACGAACAACCGCCTTATCTGCTTGTTTCCAGACCTCATCAGTCCTCCCAAATTCAACGGAACAAATGAAAACGCGGAGACTGTATTACCCGTTTCCTTGGAATTTGAAAACTTGTAATCCGGAAAGTAACTGCCCGGCGGAATATCAATGCTCGAAACGCTGCGCGGTAGCGTATGGGACTCGACGGCGGCGCCCTGACGCAGTGACGCTGGGCGCGAGTAGGGATGTCAATCGGGCTAACCTGCTCGAGTACTGACGCTATCGGGTTATTGGGCTATTCGGTTACGGGTTATTTGGATTGTAATTTTTTCGATTTAGAAATTCTCAACCCTAAATCTAAATTGCCGGGTTTCGGGCTAACCAATCGAGCCAATCAGACTCAATTATTTTTATGGATTTTTTAATTAATATATTAATTTTGATAATAGTATATTTCTAACAAACAAATACATCAATATTATTTCAACTCAAAATTAATATAAAACTTTTAGAGAAATAAGAAAATAACGTTTTATATTAAATATTATAATAAAATATAGAAAAATGAAATGATAAATATAACTTTCGAATATTGAATCAAAATGCATTTTTTTCACATACATTTGAAAACAATCTTATTATACTAATTTTCAAAAGTTGGAAAAATAATAAATTAATGAAATTTGAAAACTAAATAATGAGAACTTGCTAATTTTTGCGTCGACCCTATGAGTTCGTGCCAATCCTGTCGGGATGCGGACTATTCGGTTTAGGGTTATTCGAGTTGAGATTTTTCAATTGAATTGTCAGATTAATCAGATCAAGCCACAACTTTCGAGCTAAATTGACATCCTTATCCCAACATATAATGATAATCGCACACAACTTGAAAATTTGGAGCTGCAGAGGTTTCCCCTCAGTCAAAGTAAACGGAATAAACCAGGGTTTGGGGTCCCCCCAAATTTAACGGTTTTCACAGTTGACCACTCAAGATAAATTATTTACAGGTTGGTCCATTACTTTTTATTTTTCACAGTTCCCATCCCAGCTGTAATCCTCCTTATATTCTAATTTCTAGGGCCTTTTCACATTCGCAGACTATTTTCCCGCCATGGAAGTGGACTCCGAAAATGGGTTACTGCAGAGGAAACAAGCGACATATGAATCTCTGGTAAATCCGAGAAGAAAAATCCTTTCTTTCTCTTTTTTTACGGTTGTTTTTGCCAGTTTTCTTCAATTTAATCTGTGTCCATGAAATTAACGCTGTTCTGTTCTTTCTTTTGTTCTTTCGTACTGTTTAGTTTTAAACTTTGGGGGATTTTATTTGGGAATCTTTCCTTTAATTGCAGGACGAGACATTTCTGATAGCAAAGGAGACTTACAGCGGACAACAGTACAGTCAAATTTACTTTGCAAGGCTTCAGCTTATGAGAACTATGCTTTACTCTCTTTTACACACCTGGAAACCCCATTTGCCAAGTATAATTCTTTTATCTAATTCTTCGAGTAAAGTTCCTGATTTTGTTGATTTTCAGCTCTTATTTTCTGCAAATTCGCTTCTCTTTTGCTTAAGTGGGCCTTTTTAAGCCTCTTTTCATATTTATAGAAATTAATCTGTTACGTGAAATAGGGCGAAATTGAAATACTTGTAGAAGCGATTTAGTGCTGTGTTTGGCACCAACCATGCTCTCGTTTTCTCGAGCTTTGGAGGACTGAAGAGATTTCATAACCTGATTATATAGTTTAGGGCATCTAATTGATTTGCCTTAAGATTTTATTATAAATTGTTTAATGATTCTATATCTTTGCTGACATATATGTTTGTGTAGGTATTTTATCTACGCATTGAAATCTGAGCTGACATGTTAACAAGTATGGTTACGCCTTCATATTTCATGGACTGAAATGTACTTCACTTTTATCTGCTGCAGGTTGTACTGTGCTAGGACTGGAGCAAGGAAAGGAGTGCGTTATTGTTGGAACCCTGTATAAACACATGAAGTTAAAACCTTCAATACTTGATGAGTATTCAAAGGAGGTGCTGGGGTCATTATCAATTGACTGTGTGTACTGCGCATAATAATCCTCATTCTCCATCTTGATTGTGTTTCTTTAAACGTATGACACACAGAGGTCGGCAAGCCCACTTGTACAACCCCACAATTTTATGCACTCGGATGACTATCTAGTTCTTGAAGATGAGAGTGGAAGAGTTAAACTTCGTGGGGCCCTTCTTTTGCCTTCTGTATATGTAACAGGTGAGAATAGCTGCCCTTGAATTCCAGAGTACGTGGTTGGGTAACATACTTGTGAGTGTGATTTTGTTTGTAAAAGAATCTTAATCTTTGTTTATTGAAAATTCTGTAGGGATTGTGGTTGCACTGCATGGAAAAGAGACTGGAGCTGGAGATTTTGAGGTTGAAGATGTTTTAGAAGCTGGCCTTCCACACCAGATAGATCGCCCACTTAACTCTGGTAGTAGCCACACCATTTCCATTGTACTATGATCCATGACAATCATACTTGTCTAAGCTGCATAGATAGTCGGTTTTTTTATTGCTCCTGATGAGTGACTGGGTGAAGGAATGCATTAAAAAATGATACTACCAAGTGAAGATAAATTCATCACTTATTCTTTTAAGCCGACATGATTTTTGAATGAATGATAGATATTGCTCTACTGGAAACCACAAATTATATCATCTGTGGATGAGTGTATGCAACTTACTTATATAGAATTAAATGGAACAGGTGAAGATAAATTTGTTGTCTTTGTTTCGGGTTTAAGTGTTGGGAGCACCTCAGCAAATCCTCTCCATTTTCAGCTCTTTGTAGATCATATAACTGGACATCTAGGAGACGAAAAGGTAGCATATTTCTTATTTGCTCTGTATCGCCTACCTGGGAATCCTTAACTGAATGTTAATCGGTCTGATTCTTCACAAACCTGTAATTTGCCTTTTAATCAGGAACAAGGAATGGCAGCTCAGATTGTTCAAGTTGTTATTGCTGGGAATTCTGTTGAATTTGCTCGAGGGCTTCTTAATGGTCAGGTAATCTCGATGCTCATGCTCATAATGATCTTTTCAAAACGTCATTGTCTTGATAATTTATCATTTGAAGTTTACTATTTAACTTATCTAAAAATTTTGGTTGGTAGAACTTGGGTTCTAGGGATCAGTCAAAACTGTCAGAGCCCATAAAAGAGCTTGATATCCTAATGAGTCAGGTAATTGTCTATACTTCCCCTTGTACACAAATTCTGGCTAGCTACAATTTTTAACATCTCATGCTACATGCAGATTGCTGCAGGTATACCTGTGGATATAATGCCGGGAGAAGCTGACCCAGCAAATTTTGCATTGCCTCAGCAGGTATCTGTTATGTTAATCATGTTTTGGTGGATCCGCTTAATTTATGTAGACTGTTATTATTAACTTTAGCTTATTATCTCGTTCGTTTGCAAGCCTTTGCACCGATGCCTTTTTCCTGGATCGGCAGCATTTAACACTTTCAGATCCTGCACTAACCCTCATTCCTTTGAGCTAGACAATGTGAGGTAGGAAATACCATTTGGACCAAGTTTTCATCATAAGTAGATTATTTCATAGTCTTGAACATTCTTCAGGTTTCTTGGGACATCGGGTCAGAACATTGATGATCTTGCTAAATATTCTGATGCGACAAGTAAACTTAAGTTCCTCGAAAGGACATTAAGATGGAGACACGTTGCACCAACAGCCCCAAATACTCTAGGTTAAGGCTGCTTCATGCAATAATTTCTTAACTTTGTTCAATCTCTGATGTTTATTCTACAATTTTCCTTATATGATGGCTGATTAACAAAGAGTTTGGCATAAAGATATGTCATATGTCAGAGATTTAACCATAGCCAAGTGAACTGAGTTTTGTAATTTTATCCCACAAGCACATATGTTTATGCAGTTTGTCCAATTAAGCATCAATTTTATTTTATTTTATTTTTTTGCTGCAGGGTGTTATCCTTTTAGTGATAGAGATCCATTTTTCATCGAGATGTGTCCTCATGTCTACTTTGTCGGGAACCAAGAAAAATTTGACACTAGTGTAATCAAGGGTAATGTTTAACAAAATTATTTTCTTTTCAGCTATTGCTGTTTTTTGCATTAGAACGGAGAAATATAATTGGGCTTCCTTAAACTGCAGGATCCGATGGGCAAGTGGTAAGACTTGTTTGCATTCCTAAATTTGCTGAAACAGGAACAGCTGTAATGGTAAGTTCTGAAAAATGTTATAACATAAACTACACTTATTCTAATTTAGGAAGTTTATGTCGAAATATCTTAATCTTCATACGTATAAAGTCAGGTATGTTTCAGTAGGCTGTTGTTACTAATAGTAAATCTTTTGCTCGTGCAGTTGAACTTGAAAAATCTTGAATGCCATGCTCTCACTTTCGGGTCTCAATTTGATTCTTAAGTCGAAGGTATGGTGAAAACCCTTTAGCTGAAGGTATAATGATGATATTATTTGATAATATATTCATAGTTTTGTAGTTTAGAGGGAGGAAACAACCAAAGAATCGGATACCTAGAATGTATTCACAGTTGACCTATTACTCTCAATTTCCTCTTCCACTTGTTTTATCTACCATTATTTAGTTGACTCCATGTTCTAGCTTGTTTGGGATGGTTCCTTCGTAGAAGATACTTCAAACGTAGAATTTTAATTTATTTTTACAGGTCTGGTTGCTGTAAAAGAAAGATTTCAGAAGTTCACGTAGTTTACTGCGATTTCTATGAAATTGTTATTTTACTAGACACAGTACATTCACAAAAATCTCCAAATTTGTTTCTGCAGTTATTCTATAAACATATCTTCCTTGTGCAATAGAAAGTTAGTGTTTGGTGTGTTTTCCTGCTATGTTAGTTTTGTCAATTATTTTTCAGGAGACGTTCACAGCCAATTAGGCTAACCCAACGGGACATCTGCTATTTCTTTTTTCCTTGCAATGGAGTTTCAGTAGCCCCTGAATAAAACAAAACGAATCGAAACCAATTACAATGAAGAATTGCTATTACATCACTGAATAGAATGGCCACACAAGCTATAAACCAAATTACTAAAACAAGTGACAAACAACCAAACACATTACGCATTGCTTGGCTTGGAGACAATCCACAGCTCTCTAAAATTTAGCCTGCAACATTTGCACAACGCTCGACTCGACCTGGAAGGCTTTGGCGAGAACATCGTTGCTGATTTTGGGCTTGGACCCGAAAACTGCATTAGCAATAGTGATGACCCCAGGGTTTTGGCTGCTCAATGCGGCTATGGCAACTGCGTTTTTAGTCCCTACATTGCGCTGGAAGTGAACGAGTCCAACTGGGAACACGAAAACATCACCCTTCTGAAGGGTTTTTGTGATGAGGCTATTATCAGGATTGGATGTCACGAACCCGACCTGAAGGGAACCCTCGATGACCGTCAAGATCTCAGTTGCTCTGGGGTGAGTGTGGGGAGGGTTGATTCCCCACGGTGCGTAGTCAATGCGCACCATCGAGATTCCGAGGGTATTGAGCCCCGGCAATTGGGCTACACTGACCGGGGTCACCCTCGAGCCGTTAGGGTTTGAGGTGTTTCCAGGAATGTGGAGCCCACTGAAGGAGAAGTCTTCAGCCCCAACTGATGCAGGGTTCTTGCATGCATGGCCATTCACTCTGGCTGAAAATTTAGGATATATAATTATTAAAAAAGAGCTACTAGTTTAATGATAGGTAAGCCAAAACACCCATAGCAGCCAGCGGCTGCCGGGTTTTCGGTCGTCAACTAGAAACGACAATGTTAATGGATTTATATTACCTGAGGTGGTTGCATCAGCTACACAAAAGTCTTGCAAAGGACTAGGTTCGAAGGCAGGTGCGAGGAAGGCAAGAGACAGGACTACCAGACTTAATAAAACAATGTTGTTGGCCATGATCGATGCAGAAGAAATTCAGAAGCTCGATCAAAAATTGATATAATAGAAGAAGAACAAAAGAACTTAATAGTATCTGTTTTTGGTGAAGTACATTTGTAGTTCGCATTTTAGTATTTATAGAGGCTGGTTTAATTAGATAGTAGTCGATTGTCTTGAGCTTCTTGTCCTTTTCTTTCTGATCAGTACTAGGAAAAGCCGTCCTTGCATGGCACTTGGAAGATGTTCATGGAAAATCTTAATCATTAATTTGAATGTTTTGGATAATTGCCGATTAAATATTTTGCTAAGAAATGGTCAAAGGCTGGTTACGCGCCAGTTGAAGAAATCAAATACCCACATATATATAAAAGGCATATGTTTGTTAGTTTTTGTTCTGAAAGATCCTTAAATTAATTTTTAGATATGCAATTAAAACTTATTGAGAACAAATAAAAGTTGAAAGGTCTTATAATTGTATCGTCGACGAAATATATAATATATTATAAAATTCGATATATATAGTATTTAATTAGGGGTGTTAGCTTTAGTAGGAACTAGGGATGCTTCAAGCATAGAAGGACGTGAGATCACTTAGTGATGAATTAACTGGGAGGTTTATCAACATTTAATTGGGAGCATTTTTGTCATCTTTTATTTAAGAGAATTAATTTAAATATATATAAATCTGACTGTAACTATTACATATATAATTGTGTTGTCGACCGAAAATATTATGTAAAGATCGATCTTATAAATATTGAATTCTAGTAATTTAATAGTGTGAATTTCATAAATTTTGATTTGTCTTTTATAGCCATGTGAGGAGGGAAAGACATAAATTTTGATCGATTTTATAAAGTGATGATTTTTATGTTTTACCAATTTTAAAAACAATTTTACGTTGTCTGGAAATTTTCTGTAAATTTTGGTGAATTATGGACTTCATCTGCCATTTTTATAAAATGTTTGAATTGGACTATTTGAAAACTATCCTACTCTGGTAGTCTGTAGTAATAATTTTTTTACATAATCAACACATATAATTCACAAACCATTAAATTTTTTTAAATGAATCTTATTTTAGAAGTGAAATGGATTCTCTAAGGTTTCTAGAAGTGTTAAGATGAATTTCTATAGTCCTCTGTACGAGTACACAATGTTAAGCTCAAGTAGTTATACGTAAAATAGGATACAAATTTTAAAACACTTTTACATATCATGTCTAAGCTAATAATTAAAATCATTGGGAAGGGATTTGCTTATGTGAACCTTTAATGTATATGAGTGAATATGAACATTGTAGACTGCTTGTGTAATTACTATTGGTACAAGGTAAGGTGAACTTGATTCTCTTGATTGTTTGTTATTATCTATATGTCAATTGTTTGATGAAAGCATGTTATGATTATCACAAAATATATCATGAATATTAAGTTTGCTATGATTTGCCGTAAAGTATGTTATGTTTAGTGTGATGTATATCTTGAATTATGTGAATTTGCATTATGAAATCGAAATGCTTCACTTGGGCAATTCAAATGTATATGCACTAAGCTCTGGTAGGAATTGATGTGTGTTATGTATACGTGTGTTTAGCTGCGTGCTTAATCATGTTCGGTAAGTATAATTGGTATGTAATAGGATAACAATATTGCGTTTCATGTGATCCCTTATCTTCTGAATTACCGAAATGAGGATCATCTTTTATTTAAATTGGGCTTCTATTAGTCTGTTTGCACCAAGTGCATTGATTATCTGAATACGTCATAAATGGGTTGAATATTTGAACAATGTCTTATTTATATCCCTTCATGTGATGAATTATCTTAGTAGTGCTTTACTAGGGTTCACTTGCGTCTGAATCTGATCTGATATGGTATATGTACCCATCTCTGTCGCTAAGCACAATATGGGGCAAAAGTTAGTGTTTATTATGTGATATTTGAATATGTGTTGAATCTCTGAAATTCTGATATGATTTTTATTGGAATACTATCTAGTCCAAACATCTGTTGGATTCTGATTGGATATTGGAAAACTTACTTGATATCTTGATATGTTGGTCATGATGTGGTGATATTTCTATATGAAATGCTTATCTGAACTTAATGCTTGATTGATGGGTTTTTGATTAAAGTGATAGAATTGTATCCCTTAGATTGCTGGCATGTTGTATAGAATGGAAATGATCAGGAAAGTTTTGCAAAGTAAGAATAACATGAGTTGAGATTCTGAAATTGATATTAATAGAAATTTGACAAGTAAGCGTAGTTCAAGAGCCTAGACAAGTAGAACAATATGCCTTATAATCCTGCGAATTATATTCTTATATTGAGTACTCTATTGAGCTATTGCAGCTCACTCCTCAGTGGTACAATTGTGTGAAGACAGACATCAGTCACTTAGTCTTCTCTTTGGTAAAGAGTTAGCAAGTCAATCAATATGGCATGTTAGGACTTTTATATATATATATATATATATATATATATATATATATAGATTTGTTTGAACTCGTAGAAAATTTGGGTCTGTGTCTGAACGAACTATATAATTTGGAATCTCTAAACTAAATTGCGTATTTTTACTTCTGTGATAAGTTATAAGAATATGAATAACCTCTCCACGTCAATGTATTTTTCTAAAAAGTTTCACTAGAATCCTCTTTTGCTAACATAAACAAGTTTGAAGCACGACGTGTTTACAACTGTAATATTTACTAAACTCAGTCAAGCTACTCTGAGTATCTTGTTTAGGTTCGAAAAATGATTTTTTTTTCTTCTTATCAAAACTCAGTATCCCTTCTTTTCTAAAATCTGAATTGGTGTTAGAGAGTGACGCCACTTATTTGATTAATTTGATAATCGAATAAGGTGTGTTACACCTTTGCTAATGGAATTTTCGATTCAAAGCCTCATATGAGTAATTATATCAGTAGCATCGAGTTTCGGGTTAGCCCTATTCGGGTTACGGGTTAATTGGGTTGGAATTTTATCGGGTTCGAAATTTCCAACCCTAATCCTAGTCGTTCGGGTTTCGAGCTAGCCCATCAGGCTAATCGGGTTATAAGCAAACGACAAAAAATAATTTGTATTTTTTATTCTTAAGAATTCTATATGTATAATATATAAACGTATACATAAATTAAATATATAAATTCAAAGTGTAAAACATTCTAAAAAAAATCAAAGATTACATAAAATAAAATTAATGGTCAATTGTTCAAAAATAGTTTTGCCTCACAGAATTAAAGAGTATCAGAAATGAATCTAACTCTAAATACTTGAATTACATTGTTCGTTTTACGCCGATAATCTTTGAAGCTTCAACTTGATAATTCACTATGAACTCACAGTATTCAAACTCTTCACTATCTATTAAAAAAAATATTATTTAATAATTTATAATTTTATAATAAAAATAAAATTTTGTCATCAAAATATCTATGCGAACTAATGTTGTGTTTCAGAACAAATCAAGTTGAATTTGAAGGCTGTTCTTGTTTTATCTCTAATTTTTCGAGTAGAATTTGAATACTTAAATATCAAACCTTTAGATGCAATTTTGAATTAGAGTTCAACTCTCAATTCACTCAATCCAAATAAAAATAAGAAATATATAAATTAATAAATGAATATTATTAATTAATAAGTCTTCACATACTCTATATAAAAAGTTCATAAGCAAACTCGTGTTGAATTAGCCAAAGTTGACTATTTTGCGACGTGAGTTTTATTTCTTCAATCTGGATGACCGCAGATTCAAATGTTACGATGACGTAAGACAAGTCATCATATGACATATTAGTAAATAAAATAGATAAAATATCAAATTGGATGAATTTTATAATAATTCAAGAAGTCGTGCATCATGACATTGCACCGAACTTCCAAATAATAGAATTTTTGTTTCAGCACGTTTCTAGATATAACAATAATTTTATTATCTTTTCGAAAACACTAAACGGTGCAACATCCTCTCTTATAACGTATAATATAATAGTTTATAAATCAAATTCCACCTTTCCTCAAACCATAAAGTAAAAAAATATAATATTATATTGTTATTTCTAAAAACAATAAGTCTCTTGTGTTGAGACGATACATGCAATTCGCCTGTTTACATTACAGAAAGTTAAAATACTTAAAATTCTATTTTTATTTAATTAATCCAAGCAATAATTCAAATATAATCTTACTTCGGGAATGTTTCTTCACTCAATTTCAGTGTTCAAAATATGACATCCCTATACGATAAAAATATTAAAAATAATAAATATAATAGAAAATTTTAATGTGGTATCTCATTATAATACTCCCAATTGTCGCCAGATAATTACCATAATGTGAAAGGAGGAAATTAATCCACATGAAAATATTCCATAGAATTGATTTGTGTAGGCAATCGATTCTGAATACAAGAAGATTCGTTTGACTACCCCTAAAGCGTTCTTCTCATGTTGAAATATCATTAGGCAACTCCAATGTGAACAGACACAAAAATATTCCTAAATGAATTTGTCTTGGTTCCTACAACTTAGATTAGCATTAGCTGCTTTTCTGGATGTAGTTAATTTGGGAGCATAAAATATAGTTTTGTCTTACCATTCTCATAATAAAAAATCAAAGGCAATAATACAGATCAATCTTCTCACTCCAAGTCTCCTATAAAAACAGGTTGATTTCCATTCCTGTTACATAGTACAAGCTTTCTTCATTTGCAGTCACTGATTTAAGAAAAAACAAAACATTTTCAATCAAGACTTTAATTCAAAATGTCTTCATTTTCAATTTCATTCATCACATTAGCCATCGTCAGTTCCATGTCCATCGCCTTGGCCTTCGACGCTAGACCTCTGCAAGATTTCTGCGTCGCAGATCTCACCAGCAAAGGTAACTCCCTCTCTCTCTCTCTCTTGCTTTTTATTATTTTGACCACAAATTTCTCATCTTCACAAAAAAGAAGTCAAACCATGCAACAGAAATAAGACAACACTAAAATGGTTTGATAAAAATTTCAGCACAATTTGGCGGCGCAGTACCATGCAAGGACCCTGAAACAGTTACGGCCAACGACTTCTTCCTCAGCGGCTTCCATCTTCCGGGAAACACTTCAAATTCATACGGCGCCGCCGTAGCCTCCGTATCGGCAACCACATTACCCGGTCTCAACACTCTGGGTCTGACATTCATGCGCGTGGATCTGGCGGCGAACGGCTTCTTCCCGCCACACTACCACCCGAGGGCGACAGAGCTCGTCATGGTTCTAAAAGGTTCCATGGAGATCGGATTCATAACCTCGAATCCCAAGTACAACTATTTCAGCAAAGTTCTACGGAAAGGTGATGTCTTTGTCGTACCCGTGGGGCTCGTGCACACCGTGCGTAATCTCTCCAACAGAAACACAGTCGCCATGGTGGCGTTCAACAGCCAGAATCCAGGGGTTACGAATCTTCCAAATGCCATTTTGGCGGCGGAGCCCGCCGTCGACAGCGTTTATCTGTCTAAGGCGTTTCGGATGGACGTGGAAACTGTGAAAAATCTGCACAGAAAGTTCTAGATCTTTCCTCATGTAGTCATGTTCGTTTAATTATTGAAATTGATCGATTGACAGTCTTATAATCATATTTTCCAAAGGCGTTTTAGATTTATTCATTCACTTTTAGATTTTGTTTGTACTTTTTTGTTCGTATATATGAATCTTCTCGGTCAGAAAATTTATAATCAGTCAATGTTGACCGTAAATCGGCCAATGATGTCGGTCAAACAAGTGCATACTTTCTATTCAAGAAACTGTTGATTTTTGTATATTTATTTGATTTTGGTGTAAATTAATATGTTGGATTTTTATTTTTTTTCAAACGATCGAATTTTATTAATACGTCTATCTTTTTTGTTATTTATAAAAGTATATATCATGCCGGAATATGTATCCACAATATAAAAAAAAAAGAAGCCAACCACGTCAAAATTCGATAACTGAATTTTTTTAATAGGAATTTTGCATGTTTATGGTTGAAATATACATGTAAACAGTTTTAGGTAATAAGTGCTGATCACATCTTTGCTAGTATGAACTCTCTTAATTAAAAAAAATCGAAAGCGAAATCATGCATGCGTATACGAAAGGTGCAATTTCACTATACGGATATTATAGAGGATACGGTAACTTAATATTCTATTTTCTAATCAAATCAAACAATAATTAAACTTTAATTTTACTTGCGTAGAAGCTTTCCACATGCCTATACGAGAAAATTTATATAAAAATATTTCGTGACATAGTAAAATGGAAGTATCGTAGTAGCTTTCTGCAACGGCTGCTATCAAACATTTCCTGTTGCTGCGAAAGTAGCATAGTTGACAAATAAAATATGCCTAATAAAGTAATTGTTAGAATCTTGAAAATTTGGCATTTGTTATGTCGTCATGTTTTGCATATTGGCGGGATATACTTTGGTTAGTGGTGGATTCACACGGTATTATCGTACTGAATCTGTCATATTGTATATTGGATTGTAAATGCCGGTATGAGTAAATACCATATCGTTATTTTATCGAATTTTTCGATATACGATATGGAGAATTTTCAATACTGATACCGTACCGTATTTTCGGTATTGCCGTACCGAAAACTGAAAATATTTATCTTTCAAATATCTAACATATTTTAAATTTTAGAATATATTTATTATTTAATATATAGGGGTGTGTTAGGGTAAAACTAGAGCTCTAATGCATAACCAAGACTAATTTTAAACTCTTGGATTTAAAAGCAGACGGTTATGATCTAATGAATACGCGAATAATCGTAATATTATACGTTACTCAGTTAAAGGATAAATTGTCCAATTGAATACACGTCACTTTTTTAATTTCGGTAGTTGCCGATTTATATGCAGCATTAACTCAACGATATATTTAAGCATAAATATGTTACCATATGTTGCAACATTTTTAAATTTACAAACAATTTATCAAGTCTTTACATCCAACCATACTAATCATTATTCGACGTATCATATATCATTATATAGACAGTTAAATATAAAAATATACTATGTAGAACAAAATATATCAACAAGATAATAAAATCTCGCGTTTGCCTGCACCAAAATCTTTCTTTTAGAAACACATTAATTACCAAAAGTGAAATAATAATGAATGGACATTAGAGCATTCGTAACGACGGCTCGCAACGCAAGCTGCCAGTTCTTTTTTGCAGTATGTTCGCCATTGCAGAGCTTCGAGCCGGCGGCTCGAGCCTTGGCAACGGCTCATCGCCCACCCACAGCCCCCACGCACCCGTGGCACGCACTCGCGCGCCGCAACCAATCGCAGCGCGCGTGCGTGACATGCGCCCTCCCCGCGACTAGGTTTCGTTTTACACTTATTTTTATTAAATTCGAATAATTTTTTTTAATGCAGCCGCAATGGCTATTTTTTATTTTATATATATATATATATATATATATATATATATATTTCCAAACGGTAAAGTGCCAACGACACTTTTTAATTTTTAATTTTTATTTTTACTTTTTTCTTCTATAAAACCTACATCATTACACTTCATTTCTCCACCCCAAATTCCACATACTTTATCTATTTCTTTTTTATTCTTCTTCATTATAATGTCTACTCCTAATCATCAAGTGATGATCCAACTATCAACTTATCCGATGAGGCGGAGAAGTCGAGGCAAGATGCCCGAATTCCATACTCTGCAGAAGAAACGATGCGTATATTTGAAGTATACATAGACGTGAGCGAAGATGAGATCATCAGCAACTAACAAAAGGGGTTGTCTTTCTAGGCAAAGGTGGCGAAAAATACAACGAGATGCGCCCTCAAGGCGCGCTCGAGCACGCTGCTCGTTACCGTACCTTAACCTTTAAGTACGGTATCATATCATACTAAAAATTTGATTTTTTATATATTTTTTGATAAAATAAATGCGGTATAGCAATATTTCGGTATATCTTTCACCCCTAATTTTGGTTAAATATTTTGATGAGAAATGGTCAAAGGCTGATTATGCGCCAATAAATATGTATTTCATAAATCTAATGAAATATGTTTACTCTAGATACTTACGATTTCAAGAACTTATCGAAGCAATATATTTTTCGATTTTTTTACGCAAAATTAATAATTTCATATTGTCTAAAAAAACAGATAAATTTTGTTATAATCTTTAAGAAATTTAGATACTAAAGAATTTTTATGTTTTAATAAAATATAGGGCAAACTGCCGGAAAAACCATTAAGTTTGGTCAAATTCTGGTCAATCCCGCAAGTTTGAAAATCAGTCGCTAATATCATGACTTTGACAATTTTCGCAATTGTCCCATGACGCTTGATTTGGGGAGAAATTGTTGCTGATGTGGTCGACAAAGAATCTTACGTGGAGAAAACGTTCGATAACTAAATCAGCCACATTTGCACCAATTAGTCAGCCACGTCGTTAATTGTAAGACATGTATACGATACGTCAATAATTTAAGACACGTAGGATACCAAATTTTTTCGTCGTGGGACAATTGCGAAAATTGTCAAAGTCATAATATTAGCGGCTGATTTTCAAACTTACAGGATTGACCAAACTTCGACCAAACTTCATGGTTTTTCTAGCAATTTGCCCTTTATATTTTAATTTGAATTTCCAACCATAAAGGTTAACCTCACTTGGTTATTTGTTACGGGCGGGACACTTTACTTTTTTAATGCTTAGTTTTCTTTTCAATTTAATATATATATTTATGAGAAGTATTTAATGCCTTTATTTTAATCCTTTTGATAACCCAAGTTATTAGCCCTGCTGTTGATGATTTACCTGCAATTAGTTTTTTAATTCAAATGAAATGTTGTTTTTGTTCTCTAATGATATTTACAGAGTTAGGATATCTTATATAGTAGGTACTATAGATAACATAACACTATTACATATAATGATTTTTAACCGTTATATATGTGCTTTTTTTTCTAATAGTGTGAGGTACTAATTAAATAATATATCAGCGATGATTAGGGACGTCAGTTTAGTCCGAATCTGTTGGGTTGGACCGACTAGTCTACTAATTTGAGAGAGTTATGATTTGAAATTTCTGATCCGACAAGATTGCGGTCAGATTAGCCCGTAACCCGATTAACCCATAAGTCGAAACCCGATGGGTTAGCTCTGGGTGCACTATTATATATTCTCTAGTCTTGTTTGACAACTGATTTGACACTTCAATGATAATTTTGATAAAATTATTAATTACAAAAAATAAAATAAAATAAAATAAATTCTTCAATTTATATTTTATATATATATATATATGCATTAGATTTCTACTAATATAAATAATAATAGATAAACGAATTGAAAAATTCAAGTTCACTATAACAAATATTATGAATTTCAAAACATGCTTTGAAATTTAACGAAACACATTTGTGTTTCATTTTAATATTATTATTCTTAAATTAGGTTCTTTATCATGTCAAGATCCACAATAACATATTCTCAAGATATACCATTCAATAACAAAACATTTATCAAACGACATTCTTATCTGGTATATTTTTTTTAGTTTTTACATTATAGTATTTAATCGTGTTTGAGTTTAAGTGTCCAAAATTCCCTCAATTAAATATTTTTCATTCACTACAAAAATACGCATTTTACAGGTGGAAATGCGTCCGTCGCTAATTACCAGCGGACGCGACGTTGGAAAATTTGCCGGCGGATTTTGGCGCCACATGTATCCGCCAACATCACCGTCTGTTTTACCCGCGGATATCTGTCTGCCGGTATTAACGGCGGACATAAATCTGCCAATAAATTATCTTAATTTTATGTTATGTAATCTTTGACTTTTTTGGAACGTTTTAGACTTTGAATTTTATGTTTGTCATACGATTTCAATCCAATTAGCCCGCACCTTATTAATCCACAATCCGAATAGGATTGAACCAAAATCTGATTCACATCTCTAGCATCCGTTATCTTATAATGGAATTTGAGAGGTCAAATATCAATTATAAATTATTAGATTACATATCGGAATATAAATTATACATGTCCGCACTCATTAATTAAAAACAATTATAATCTTGCACATTAAAAAAGGAAGTTGATAACAATCACAATTGATTAGATTATTGGTTGTATTGTCAATTCAATTGCCCTCCCAACTTAAAATAGATAAAATAAAATAAATTTTAGGGAAGCGAATAGATAGGATGAAGTTGACAAACAAGTGAGTGCAACTTTTTAAAAAAAATTAAATTAATTATCTAATTCTACCACTATGTCTGATTAATATTATATTATGCATGCATACGGGCACGCGTGCGCATTTCAATCTCTCATGTGTGGCTCTAAGCTAGAGTATATATCTTTTACGTTATCAATTAAAGAATATGCATTAGATGTGATATTATCAATTACCGTTCATTAATTCATGAATGATGTTTGTCGTGTACGTTCCTCTCATTAAATCTAGGATGTCTACTGTGATAAAAATTAAAATAAGAAATGTTTCGACCAAATTAGAGATGATCGATGCAGTGCAAATTCTATTAAAATCTCAATTAATTAATTTTCTAATTTATGAAATTGTGATTATTTTTTTATCAGTAAGTAATAATGTTCGAGTAATTGGTCAATAAAACATAATTCCGAAATATCGAGGCGAAAAGGAAAAGTCTCTTACAAGTCTCCAACAGACAACCTAAACCTTGACCATGCAAGGACACCACTATCTCATCTGACGATGGATGCATCGACTTTTTAACCTTTAATTGCTTAAATATTACCTGACGACTACGACATTTAACCGTTGATTGGGCATAAAATCTAAGTTTCAAATATGTCTTCTGTTGGGCCACAGAAATTAAATTCTTAGCTTCTTCAATCAAGATTTTTTAGAGGTTTTTGTCGTCATCAACACTAGTGAGCAAAATCTAGTGAAGATATGTTAATTCATGTGATTCCCTGCGGTTAGGTTAGTTCACGAGCTTCACAAGCAAGAATCAACAACCATAGTGTCGGTACCTTGCATCTAGACGTGTACTTATATATAGGGTTTGGTTCTCTTACAAACCCCCCTTAATTAAAGTATATATGAAACATAAATTATTGTGAATAAATTAATTCATTGTGAAAAATGAAGAATTCGTATTAATTGTATGCACGCCCTCTGCAGGACTCTAAGTCATGACCAGAACCAGAAGATTAGACAATAACATATATACTAAAAAATAATGAATTATATTTGTTGTAAAAATGATGAATTTGGTGTGAAAAGTGATCAATTCATACCACATTAATAATCTAAAAAAGATCGGTCTAACTTTAAATCTTCACATTCTAAGAATTGAAAACAAATTTCATTTTATAGGTTTATGGTTTTAATTTGAATCAAAAGTAACCTTTATTTATAATAATATAATAGAAGGCCAACATGCATATAAAATTCTTTATCTAAAATTTAAATGAGTGTCGAAAAATACAAATTTCAGGTAGTTTTTGTATCATTGCATTGTTTCCAAATATATGTGGTTATCAATGGTCAAGTGGGAAAGTTAATTAGTAGTTTAATATGTTCCACATGTCACTGTCAATCAGTGGCGGATCCAGACAACAAATATAGGGGGGGCGGAAAAAAAAATTTAAATATAATACTTAAATATATTTTTTTATAGTAAAGTAAATAATATATTACAATTCAAGTAGCACTAACGTCTGTTGACCGCGACAACATACTTCTACGAGTATCTATAGCTTGAAAACATTTCAAAAAAAATTCATTAGAAACCGTAGTGAATATAGATCTTTCATTGTATGACACCAAATTGTCGTTCAACCAATCATCTCCCATCCTATTTCGTAGGTCGGTCTTGACAAATTTCACGGCATAAAATACTCTTTCAACAGATGCAGTAGCTACAAGTAAGAGCAATACCAATTCAATCAAACGATAAACTAATAGAAAAATTCTATCTTTTATAGTTTCAACAATATTTCGAGTAAGGCTACCCAAATCTTCAATATCAATCAATCGTGCACCTCTTCTCACAACATAAAAAAATAGCTGTTCGGGAGGCGCCGGGATGGGGGGCGGGGGTGGGGGGACGTGCGGGTGGGGGGCGTGCGGGGTGGGGGGTGGGGGGGTCGGCCGCCCTCTCCCCCCCTAAATCCGCCACTGCAATGACTCAAATGCTAACTCTCTTATTCAAGCATGCGTAGATGATAAGATTATTCAAGTCAATTATTCATTCAGCTAATATGATAGATTAACAAATTATCTCTCGATCTCTTCGTTATCAATTATGATCACACAATGGCAAATCATCCTAACACAAGAAAGCTAATAAAATCATATAAGGCTTCGCTACAATCCGCAAATAATGGATAAATCCGGTTGGGTGTCCGCATTGTCCGCGTGCAGTAGCCCCAGTTGGGCGCTCCTTCACGCTTCCTACGCGTGTAACATTTTTTTTCCGGTCTTCCTCCTTTCATTTGAACTCCGATTTGCACACCGTTTTCACTTACGGGCTCCTATGGACTTGTACTTTGATCCCATGAAATTCAAACTGCTCAATTTGCTCTCCATTTTAAATCCATTTTATTTGTAATTCTGCAAATTCGAGAGAAGAACGAAGTTAGTCCAAATTGATGAATTCAAGCTAACAATATCCAAAAAAACCAGTACACACGAGCTACAAACAATCAAAACAACGAGAAAATAAGCACCAAATAGTACCAAATAATATCTCCAATAGTTCACTTAGAAAATCTAGAATAATCTCATATTCATTTCCAACAAGAGAGTAATTTCATATACTCTAAGATGGAATATTCTATTTTTCATGTTATTTGTATTCTTATGTTAAAGGTTAATGGTAGACTCTATCCCGATCTTTAATAATATTATCAATTCTATCATAATCTTTAAATTTTATCAATTTTATCTTAATTTATAAAAATTGTATCAATTTTATCCAAATCTTTTGAACTTATCAATTTTATTCTCATCTTTTCAAATTTATATTAATTTTAACAATTATCTTTTATATATAATAATTTTTAAAAATAAAAATTAAAGTGAAATATTAATATCCTCAATTACTTATTTTTCAGAACAAAATAATACATCATTCTCCGACACATCATGTCACGACTCAACCGTTAAAGTGAAATTTCAATGATGAAAAGTTATAGAAGTTCAAAAGATGGGTCTAAAATTGATAAGTTGGAAAAATTGTGATAGAATTGATACAATTACTAAAAATTTGGATGTAATTGATAAATTTTAAAGGTTGGGATAAAATTGATGAAATCACTAAAAGTCGGGATAGATTCGGTTACTGACTCTTATGTTAATGTTAAGAACAAATATCAGTATAAAATCAATTATATTCTATTATATTATATTTGTATGATTGCATTGTGAAATTTATATCATCTTTTGAGCTATTCTTCAAAAATAGTCTTAACTTTGACCTCATGGTGAGTTTTTAATCCAAATTTACAATAATTATAACATGTACTTATCTTCGTTGTTCGTTTTATAGTTGGAGTTAAAAATTTAGTCAGTCGACGCTGACGTATACCAAGTGAAAAAAGTTGAATTGGCATTTAAGATAAAATAATGATAACATCAAAACTGATATTGTTAATAATTATAGAGACAGAAACAACAAAATAAAGACATTTTTATTTGCATCAATTGTCGAGATTTTAACTCGAATTATAAAATACAAAATGTATATAAGTACATAGTTATTTATAATTATTGTAAATTTAAGCTAAACAGTCACCAAGAAATTAAAGTTCAAGCTATTTTTAAAAATAACCCTTGTCTTTTTATATATTATATAAGTAAAACTAAACATAATTTCATAATAAAATTTTAATATCATCATGATATTTAAGAATTGACCCTGGAAATAGTTTACAAATGAATCAAGAAAACAATAATTAGTATTGTCATATTGAAAACATAAATAATCCTAAAAAATGATAAAAAAAATAAAAAATAAAAAAGGACGGTAGCGTGGGTGATTGTTGGAGCAAAGCAGCATCCCCGCTACAACTGTGGCCCTGGGAGATGCTGTAAAGAAATAAACGAGCAACATTGGGCGAATATCCAAATTGCATTTTGGGCATCGAATGTTGCTTTCCTACTATCTGACAATGCAAATACAGAGATATATACATTAACACTGTGCCCCAGCATCTAAATCATTGTATGTAGTGGTAATGACATAAAAGGAAGCCTTAAATTGAGTTCTGCTACATAGAACAGCTTTGTTCCAAATTTCAAGATAGCGATTTAACTTTACAAATTCACCATTGCGTCTCATTTCCTTATAGAGCGGTAAAATGATGCAAATGACTCCTTCAGTTCATTTGGCAGGGGTATCGCCAATGGAGGAAGTACACAATCATGCTGCCGGTTGACCCTCGTGGAAAATGGCTGAGCGAGGGCGGGCCGCTGCTTGTTAAGACCTTCAATTATGAACGAGAATGCCCCAAATGTGAGGCAGCTTTGTAGTAGAGCTTGCGGTGCACCTGCAGAAATAAACAGAAAAATGAGTTACAACAACTCACAAATGCTGCTTTTGCGCTGTTTATAACGGTCGCGGCCAAAGAACAAACACAAACATGCAAGGCAAAGAGTGGAAACCGCTTGCACAACCATGATCAACAACATAAAATTGAGAAATGTGCTCAGGCAAGAGAATAGGATATGTGATTTTACAGATGGAAATTACTTAAAGAATACATGAATGGAAACCTATTGGAAACTTTTTACACAAACCAAAAGTATATAAACACACATAATGCATCTGAATTGTTCTTGACAGTTACGGATATCAAGGCAACTACGCAGAGCAGACGAGGTGCACAATAAAATATTGATCCTGGCGAAATAGGAGAAAGAAATGGAAGTTAGAATACCTGGGAAGCTTAGTGCAAGGCCTGTGCAACAACCTGCAACCCCTGCATTTATGACTGTATAGAAAGATCACGTTAAATAAAAATATGCAGCTCAGGCCAGCCAACATCTCTACACAGGGAGAGGACTTACCATCATCTTTTCCCCGTAATCTCTTTAAGAAGCAGACAACTAAACTGTGTACTCCAGATAGAACTGCAAATGTCTAAGACAAGAAAGAATTAGGAAGTCCAGCTTCATGTGTAATGTCAAATAATAATCCATATGAAGAGATTCCACACCTTAGCAGAAGATCCAGCTTCTGCAAATGATCCTTTTAAACCCTTCTTCTTAATTAATCCGGACCCTAAAATTGTAAGGTATTCATATTGTAGAGGTACATATATACGATGATCACATATAATGAAGCCAACTGAAACTGAAAATCAGTTAAATGCTACACATCCTTGCAGATAGATTGTACACACAAAAACCATTTCTACATTGAATGTTAAATATCATGTTCGCTTATAAGTCGCAATGAAGTCTGAGTCACATGCAACTCAAGAAGTGCATTCAACACAAGAAACAGAACTTGCACAGTTGACAGGGGTCAAACCTGATTATAAATATCCCCTTCTGCTTAAAGCACATAATTAACCATCCTAGCTTCTTCTAAGAAAAAATGTCATGAAAGACTCATAATGAAATTGTCAACCTACACAACTATAAGTACGAGGACAATCTTTCCCGATGTTTAAAGCACCTGAATCCTAACTGTTACTTTTGATGAGATGTCATAAACAGAATCAGAGAACAATACAGGGGGAACAAACTGACTGCTACTTGTATTGTGCTCTAAGGGGATACTTGATTGACAACAAGCGACGCCTCTGCCTAATAAAATTGCATTAGGGCAATAAATTAAGCTCAATGACAATGCAGTCAAAACAGCAACACAGACTCTCAACAAACGCAATTGTGCTAACTTGATTCTAATAGCACATATATAAATATAACAAACAAGCACCAACCAAGTACCTGCATTCTAAGTAAAATCAACGTCAAAACAAGAAAATAAATTCCACTTGATAACATCACAACGAGAACCAAGTAAAAGAAGAAGAAACACACATATCAGGCCTCAATAAGCACTGACAACATTAATCACCAATAATGGTAAGAAACCGTCTACACGTGTTCACTTTTTAGCCAAACAAAAAAAGAAAAAAGATAACGGATAGAAAAGATAAGCAGATGATTACCATAGCCAAAAATGGAGCCCATTAAAGCACCGGCAGCGGAGTCACCGGAGAATCTGAAGAGGCAAACAAGAGGAGGACTCGACGGATTAGCGGTAGCCAGAGAATCGGGCGCGAAATTCGATTCGTGGCTTGGAATGTTCTCAATTTCCGATTCAGAGTCGGAGTTCGAAGAGTTTGCCGGCACCGACATTGTATGCTGAAATCAAGATAAACCCTAGAAAAATCGACGATTACCAAACCGTTTCGCAGATTGTACTCTGCTCTCTATTTTCAGATCTTCAAATGAAATATTTCAGACATTGGATGAATATTTTCTTCTTCGGATAATTGGATATTCAAAACTGATATTGTCATAGGATAATAGAAAAATAATAATAATAATAATAACCGAAATATAATATTAAATAAGCTTATTACTATTCTTATTTAAAAGTGACATACCGACAGGCGACAACCTAAAAAAAAGTGTCATACCGACCTAAAATTCTATCCAACTCAAGAAAAAAAAAAGCAAAAAAAAAAAAAAACAAGAACCAAAATTCTATTTTGTGTTTATATTTTAAACTACTAATTTTATTTTATGTGAAAGAAAATTGCAACTATACTCTATATGGAATGGCGAAGCCAGAATTTCAGGGTTCAATTAATGATAATTTGAAAATAATATATATGTATGAGTTTAAAAATAAAATTCGTATATGTATAAATCATAATATTATTTTAAATATACAAAATCGTTAATAATTGCTAAACATGCATAATCTCGTATCAATTTCACCTAAAATTTATTAATCGCATATGTCAACAACTTGGTCAATTACACCAAACCTTACTATTGAATAGGTTATTATTATACAACTTTTACAAGGAAATCTCCAGAGATTAAAGAAAAACATTTTTCATTCTTGTCGTCGAAACATATATATAAAAAGTACAAAAGTTATTTTGCCTAATAGTGAACTCTCTGGAAGCGGAAAATGATGGAAAAATTACGGATCTAGGAGGATCTATAAAAAAAGTTCCCAAAACGGGAAACTTTTTTTTTTTTTACTTACAAAAACGGGAAAATCGCATTTGGAAAATGC
>JAYDZE010019548.1:0-28030 GCA_034509125.1 Monilaria moniliformis
TGTCGGCATTAGGCTTGTCTTTGACAGGCTTCCTTTCGGTCACGACTTCAAAGACAGTTGGCAGCTCGTTGATCATGATGAAGAGTCGCTTCCTGCAGGTAACATGATCGTATTATTGAGGACCAGAAATGCTTCATGTCATAGAATCAGAGGATCGATATCAGAAAAAGCCGATCAAAATGTAATAAATGAAAGAGTGATTTAACAAAACAAAAAAAGGGTCGATCATGTGTACTTAAACCAAACAGTAGTTGAATATAATTGACCATATGCTATAATTCCTTGCACCAGCTACCACCTTCAAATAAATTTCGGCCACCCAAAGGACTGGAACCAAAAAACATGATGAGTTTCAAAGAATGTTATTGAGCAGGAATATAGGTTGAATTTAATTTTTCACATAATAATGAGGCTAATACACACAGAGGGTTGGAACAGAAAAGCACTTGCAGCAGTCTTCAGATGCCTGAGGGTATATTATTTAGACTAGAGCTTGAGAAGAAATGACGAAATCAAAATTATTTAAGGTTCTTCAATTTCAAGGTATAAGTCCAAACCAGATTTCATTGGTTAACTGGCTGAAAAATCAACAGCATTGATAAAACACTAGCAGTTTTTGTTTTTAGGCCATCTTTAAAGGATATCAAATTCAACTATAACTTCTTCGGATTCCAAAGTGTCAAAAACTTATCCGTTCAGAGTATCATGAATGCTCGTATTGAAAACTTTTATATGCAGCGTACAACTTCTTGCCTAGAAAAATGCTGTGTAATATGAGCCTAAAAGCAACTCAAGCTCCGAAAAATCCTAAGAGTTACCAAGCAGAAGTAAACTTTTAACTGTTATGAAACAATTATATATGGTTTCAAATAACTTAAAATATGACATTTACCTTTCATTGCGGTTCAGCCTGGCCCCAAGGTAGAAAGCCACAGAGAGCAACCAACAATCACTGTGCACAGCAATTAGAGAAAGCCAATCTCTTCGATTCATTCCATCCCTAGCAAAATTGATCCCAAGCGCTGGCTCTGGAAGCTCAGGTGGAACTTCCTCAGCTGGAAGATTTACTTCCCAAGTTTCATTTGGGTGTCCATATAGGCACAAATTTTCCTTCTCTATAGATAGCAAATTGATAAGTTAACAACGTAGACCGAAGTCAAAACTGTCAACGCAAGCATACAAACAAACAATGAACTCTTATAACCGGGTATTTTGCATGCCTAAAAATCTTCTATGTCTACTGGAAAAGCATGTCCCGCAAGATAGGCTATTCAAATGTGAGCAAACAAATGAAACTAATCAGCATACATACTTTCACATTACCATGTTTCAACTTTCAACTGTCCAGAAACTAACTGCACGAAGATATGTAGTTAAATGCCGACTGAAACAGGAGATAGAAAATATACATACACAAATGCCCTTATAACAGGAAATACAGCATGAATCTGTTTATTTATAAATCGATAAGGCTCTTCAATCAACATGTCACATTGCTAAAGCTCAAAACAGCTCATTTCATATGCTTTCTTGTTAACCGAATATTAGCCAAACAGTCCATCGCACTAACACCTTAACTAGAATTGTGGTAGAAACTTTTAAAATTGCATTAAAAACAATAAAGATTCTTTTTTTAGGTGGGGGGGGGGGGGGGGGAGGCAACTGACAATAAATTAGGTTTTAAGCTTATTTCCAATTACTCAAAACCAAAGCTAATTAACCCATCAAACCAAGGGAGGAAAAGGAGAAAAAAAGCCCAAGCTTGCTAGAAAACAAAATAAAAAATTGCTACTTATCAAAAAAATAATAATCAGAACCATAGTCAAAATTGGCAAAACTCACATGCACATAAAAAAATGAACACGAATTCAAACTTCCAAGTAAAACTGAACTGAATCCCAATTAAAACCAATTACCTGGATCGCAAAGGCCATAGAATTCATCCACATCTGCAAAACAAAAACGAGAAGTATGTCCATTAACAATGTTAATTTAGGAAACAAAATAAAAAAGCAGCATCGGACTCTTCGCTGGTGTACAAATTGTGAAGTACAAAGTACCATAAGTTAAAGCACGGATTATTCCAGCACGGCGAGCGCTGTAATCTTTGAAGATCTCCTCTACAGTTCGGGGACCGGAAGAAACCGAAGCCATTGCTGATTGTGAATTGCGAGATCTAAAGCTACAAAATATACATTAACGAATTGAAAGAATTGGAGCTGCTGAAGAAAAAGGAAAAAAGAGCAGAGGGGGACGAAGGGAGTTTTTAGTTTTGATGTAAAACGTAACAGCAGATGCCGGAAACAAAAGGGCACCAGAGGAACGGCGTCGTTGCGTCCTTGATATGTTGCGCCAACGTTTTGCTACGACCACTCGAGTAAATCCCTTTGTAGTAATTATATATGATTTTAGATTATTAAAGTATGTAAATTTTTGCATAACTTTTAAAATATCAGAATTATAACATCAGTCTATATTTTTATTTTTCAATTCCGACGCCTCCTAATTATCTTAGCAAAAGTTTATTCAACGTGTACTTTAAAAGTTTAAATGACGTTTTGTTGTATACAGTAGCGGATTCAGAATTAAAAAGTGGAGGGACAAAATAAATTGATAAAAAATTAAATATAATTTCCAATATCGCTTTCATTTCTTTCTACAATACGTCTATCTCTCTCTTTCTCTTGCCGTCACACAGTCACATTTCTCTTTCTCAGTTTTTCTTCTACAGATCTGGTTATTCGGATAGAGGGGTGACAATGACGGTTTACGGCGACCCTAAGAAAAAATAGCCTGAAACCCCCTACATCCGCCACCGATTATATAATTATAACATTTTAAAAATCATATAAAAAATACAAATTAAAATGAACGTTGTATTATTTCCTACAATTGACCATAATAATGAAGGAGAGGAATATTAACAGCCTCTTTTTTCAATTTGATCGTCATTAGGTGTTGTATTGGATGAAGTGTTAAGTGGTTAAGATATAGTCCATGTTTCTATTTGATAGTGTTACACCAGTCTCAATTAGTTTATTATTTCTCTTGGTGTTAAAATCGTTATTACAACAATTACGAAATATAAGTTTGGTCCGAATTCGTAGATCGACAAGATCAAATTTAAAATTTGGAAGTTACTTGTGAGGAAACATGTTAAATTAGTAAATGAATGATGGTGCTTCCAAGTAATGCTCACTATTGAAATCAGTTGACAGTTTTGTGTCTTAACTATTAGGGACAAGACACCACATAAATTCATTTCACCAATGACTAATTCGTGTTATTATAAATTATATGTACACATCAATCAATAACGTCATTGTCAGGACCGTGGCACAATATTAACGGTCATCTAATGGTCCGATTATTGACACGTGGCACAATAGAATTGACGTTATAGTTATAGTTTTAGATTAATTGTCATGATAAGCATGAATTTAAGGGTAAGTTATGTAATAGAATTGTGGTTCATATATAGTATTAGTTAAGCATTTAAGGGTAAGTTTCACTCTAACGCTTTCCTATATATATATATATATATATATATATATATATACTTTTTATACTTTTTATATATTTTAATCAATAGGATTTTATACTTTTTAGGGTAAATGGTTGATCTACCGTTTATGTAATTACCATTAGATATTACATGGTTCATATTTAGGAATAAAATATCTCGCAAAAATTTCCTGGCAATAGGGATATCAACATGGCAGCAGAAAATACTCATCGCTATCAACATGGCAATGGTGTCTGAAATGTATTTTCAACCTAATAAAAAAGTTGCAAAAATATCACCAAGTCATGTCTTCAGGCCATCCACTATACTATTCTTTAACCATCTCTTTTCTTACACTATTTACCTACTATTCATGAACTCCACATCACTTTTTACTCAATTCATTAATTAAAAGACAACACTCGCAATACTCATCCATTAACCATCTATTTCATTACACCATTCATGAGTCTCATATTTAAATTTTTTATTCATTTCTTATTTATTATATTTATTACATTTTCTAATTAAATTGATTTTTTGAATTAATAAAATAGGCGAAATTCATTAAACAAATAAAAATTACATAATTTAAAATTCCTAATATTACATAAATTAAATTTTCCTAATTTAAAAATAAAAAATTACATAATAATTTAAAATTTCTAAAATTACATTATTAAAATTCCTAAATTAAAATCACGAAAGTTACATAATTTTAAAATCCTAAAACTACATTATTAAAAATCTTAATCCTTCGGCAACATACCCAAATCCTTCTGGAGATTGTTGATCAATCTCTGGTGCACGTCTAATTGTTCAGGTGTCATAGCACTAGTATCTTTGGAATATGTTTTCGCTAACAAGTTGTACATTAGCGTTTTGTTGGCCGTCGCCGCCGCCACCGCTTCCGAATCCGCAGTGCTCAAAGCCGACATTTTCCCCTTCTCTTCGCCGTCTTCGTTCCTATCGGACGGGCTCGACCCGACCTCCCCGACGCCTCTGAGCTCGCACCTTCGGATCCTTCGCCACCACTCGTGGAGTAGTGGTCGCTCGAGGTGTGCTTTGTGTGCTTCGACGCCGAATCGAGGCCACCCGCCCACTTGTCGATGCTTCGGACCTTGTTCCAAGTGGCGGCGTACTTGAATGGTCTACCAGTGTCGTTTTGGTAGACCTACATGGCGGCTTTTAGAATATCCACCTCGCTTGGCCAGTCTTTCTCCAAGTTGTTGTAGATGCCGCAGAACTTGGAGATTTCCGGGCTAACTCGGTCGAAATGAGCCTGGATCATCTTCTGAGTGTGCGCCGGGACGCCCTCCGGTCGGCTGCCGTTGTATGCAGCGGGAACCCTTTCCCAAAAAACTTTAGATTTCTGTTGGTTGCCGACAATGAGATCCTCGGTAATGTCGACACACACCTCGAAGATCTGTTTTGTCTCATCCGAGGTGTATGCAGCTCGAACTTCGCGGCCCGTCGGCTGGTCAGACAGTTGGATGTCGTCCAACTACTGTGTGGGGATCTCGTGGTGGGTGGGGAGCTCGTGGGGGTTGGTTGCAGACTGAGTGGAGCCCGGCGTGTATGCCCCGTAGGTCTCATGCACGAACCAATTGCGCCATTGGGGTTAGTTGTCGTCGCCAGACAGTTTTACACTTGAAAATTAAAAGAATATGATGAAAAAGATGAAGTTGTGAGAGAATTAGATGGAATATGTGTGGAAAAATAAAGTAGGGCAATGAGGTATTTATAAAAGTATGTATGGATTTAAAAAAAAAAAAAAAAGAGTATCAAAATAGTCATTTTTTTTCTGTTGGGATTTTTTTTTCTTTTTCGAATTTATGCGGAATAAAAAAAAATTAAAATGGTCAAAAACTCGCCCACTCACAGGGGGCGAGTGGGCGAGACATGCGCATCCCATTGGACGAGGAGGCGAGGGGTGCGTGGCGGGAGGCCCGCCCTCATTCCCTCCGCCTCGCGACACCTGCGCGCGGCCCACGAGCGTCTTGTCCCACCGAGACCGGACACGTCCCCCATTGCAGATGCCCTTATCTCTCCTCCCATCCCCCAACAGCAGTTTACTGCGCTTTTGCTCGTCGCTGCTTCGATTTCCATCTCCATTTTACCATCATTCTCACCAATTTTAACTAATTTTAAGTTAGTTCTTGGTACAAGTCAGGTTTTCAGGACTGCCGGAGGGAAGGAACGGCTGTCGAGAAGTGGCCATCGTAGAGAGAAACTGAGACAGAAGACAGAAGTTTGTAGAGAAGAAGTTCTGTATATTTTCATTCATAAAATGCAAGAACAACTACAATGTATTTATAGACATACACTTCAGCTACTTAACCAACTAACTGATAACTACTCCTCATCTAACTAATTCTGTTACTGTAACTGCTCTATCTCATCTTCTCTCCTTCTTTCGTTTCTTCTTCTCAATTCTAGCGTAGCTGTTGTGTTTATCCGATGCCTAGTCTTCCCATTCCGATCATTCCTCGCATTTCATGCATCAGTTCTTCGCCACTCTGATCTCCAGTTCAATTCCGCCAACATTCAAATCAATTTTTCCCTAATCGGAATCAATTTTAAGTTAACTCTTCGCCTCTGTCCGTCGATGCTTCACTCAGCCTGCTGCCACCTTTGTCTCTACTACTTCTAACGCTGCCGCCCGATCCATCGCTTCTATTGAACAATGGAGGTATGCAACCGCCTCTCTTCGCTTTCTCCTCCGCTTCCAATGAAAAGCCAACGGCCGAAATCGATGCCTCCAGCTCCCTCTCTCGCTATCCACACAGGCACCACCATTCGGCCACGCGTCTCGGTCCCGCTCATTGAAACAGGGGCAAAGAATATCGCCCCTCTTTCGGCTTTGGCCACCACAACGGTCAACGACGAACAGCTTAATGTTGCCGCTTTTTGAAGCAGCCGCCTACCTCAACGTCTTACTCATCCAAGATAAGCCGAACTCTTAATTTCACTCGTTCTAAAAGACGATCTCTAAATGGCTCGGTCATAACTACCATAGCCCATAGGGAAGCAAATCTCTAAATATTTTGTTTACATTCTAACTATTGCAGAATCAAATATTTACTTGTTGTTTCCGTTTAAATTTTATTTTGTGATACTTTGCTGCTTGATTAAGTTCGTGGTTCAAGAATTTCATGTGTATATGGGTGTGTTGATGAAACTGAAAGCTTCCTGTGGTTCTACTACGAGTTATTTCTTAATTGTTTTTAAATTCTCTTGAATTTCTAGCTCAAGGATTAAATCAGTAAAAGCTCTATCATTCTCTAGCTTGAAGCATATGAACATTGGTGTTGCTATGGAAAGAGGTTTATGTGTTTGTGAGTTAATGTTACTTCTCCATCTCTGTCCATATATGTCGTTCAAAACTAAAGAACAAAAATAAATAAATAAAAACTAAGTTGAAATGGAAATTACCGAAGAGATTTTGGTTTGATTGTGCTGTTGTTTACCGCAAATTTGATGATGCAGGTGCTGAAGAAATTTTGGAGGATTAATGTTTGCTTGTGAATTCATGGCACTTGCTACTGTTCAATTCACAATTCAACTATATGAAATTAGAAGAGTATGCACAAATGCACCCTACATCATCTAATACACCTTGAATGTCAGGGATCGATATTTGTAATTGGATATAGAGATAGATAATTTACAAAACTCAATTTCTTTAAAATTGCTTGTAAAAAATTGCAAAACACCGAATTCGTATTAGGGTAGTTGAAAAATTGAAAATTATAGATACAACCTATTTTTTTCGGAAGTTAGAATACAAAACTTAACTTAACTCTTGTATGGAAATTGTGCATTAGATGTTTTTGGGCGGAGGAGTATTAGGTCATCTACAACGTTGTCTCTTAACCGTCACTTCTCTTGCACTATTCATCAATTATTCATGAGATGCATTCCCCTTTTCTCTCCATCTCGCAAGACCCATCTCTTGGGACACCCCACAATGCGGCTTGTGGCCGTCTCATCCCTTCGGGATAGGCCACAACCCACGCGTTGTGGATGCCCTTATATTTTAGTATATTTACATATATTCCTTGGACTTTTGTGTCCGTCTCTTGAGTCTGAGTTTGAGATTGAGTTGGTTATATAACTCGTGCTCCAAGCCAAGATGGGCTCAAACCTCGAAAGTGTTGATCTTATGTTCAATTAAGGGAGCCTCGAGAGCAGGTATTCTATTCAATAATTTTCAAGCTGTGCTGCTAACCCAAACAATTGGTTGAAAAGGGGGTGGGTTCCAAGTTAAGTCAAAACAAAGAATAATCACTTAATGGAGAATGGACTGCAGTGGAAATAATTCACCAAAAAAATCTGGCAGGGTCACATGTGCACACTTGAAGAAACCCACCCACTGCCTTGGAGTCTTCCAAATCTACATTTGAAATATCTTGCTGAAAATGGAAGAATTAGTATGTTAAGTGTTAACAGAACAAGAATTGCAAGCATCTGTGATCTGCTAGCAAGAAATATAAGTGCATAGAAAGCAGAATAATTGCCTTTCTCAAAGGAACTCCATCTTTTCTGGGTCAATGATTCAACCCCTGTAGAATAGATATAACATTTCAAAAACTGCAAATTCCTTTGGCATTATCTATAATAGAGACATAAAAATTCATGGCATGGTTAAGATACAATTAGGAATAGAGTACCTGAAGAAGACGAGAAAACATGACTTGGAACTTATCCGGCAGTACATTCACAAGATCGGGAAAAAGTACTAAAGCCTGGAAAGCAGAAGTAGAGTTATCTTAAATGAGGAAAGATGATCAGAGTAGAAGGAACATATTAAAAGAGAAGAAGTTATGGATGATTCTGACCTCATCTTTTGATAACAAGGGTAATACTGGAATCAAAATATCTCTATCCTGAAAAATGGTAATCAATAATAGATCAGAAAAGGCAAAACTACCAACAGCGATTCTCAGGAGAAAAATATATATTCCCCAAACATTTTCGGAAGTAATATTAGTGCTCTGGATGTTATCTGGTTCATATTTTAGAAGAGAAAATTACTTGATAACTAGATAGAATAGGGAAGTAAATAGTGAACAGATAAAGGACATTATCCATTGTTACCTTCTGCTTTGTAGAAGGAACTGTTCCATCTGTCAGTGTATTCACTACCTGCAATTGCATAAGCAATGCATGATCAGACACATGCCATCAAGCCTGAATTACAAGAGAAGGATAAACAAAACAAGACCTGAATTGGTAG
Source organism: Monilaria moniliformis (assembly GCA_034509125.1). Taxonomy (NCBI): domain Eukaryota; kingdom Viridiplantae; phylum Streptophyta; class Magnoliopsida; order Caryophyllales; family Aizoaceae; genus Monilaria; species Monilaria moniliformis. Next base: position 8,745 of record JAYDZE010019548.1, read on the forward strand.
GCCTTTACTTCTTGTTGGTGGATCAGATAATATATCAAGGAGATCACTAGATGGGCCAATAGTTCGAACAAATAACGGAATTTTGCGATGAACTACAGGCGGTTTACGTAAATTTCTATTTTTTAAAATAATTTCTCTCCCAATATTAATTTATAAATATCTACTATCCCTCATTCTCAAATCACACTTACACACACTCTTAACTCTTCTCTCCCAAATTCTCGATCAAACCTACAATTTTCCAGTCTTTCTCATAATCATATTATCACTCACAGTCTCACATCACATAACACAATTCACTCAACTCTCTCAAGTCTCAACTCTTGTATTAACAAGAACTCTTATCTCTTCTACTTTAATTTCTCTCAAGTTGCGATGTACTCCAATTTATTCCAAGTTGTGCACGTTATTATTGTCTCGAGCTTACCATATAGATCTAGTTCCTGAGTTTTTCATTATCTGCTAAATTGTCATAAGGATCATTGGTCATTTAGAGACGCTGAGCAACTGAGAATCCACCGGAAATGAGAATTCAATCAACGGTTGAGGTTGAGGCTCACGTTCATGACCTCATGCAGAACGACGCCATGAGCGTTAATCTCCACCATTGCACAAGTCAATTTGTCCTTGTGTTTAGAGATCGCAGGCTTCTTCATTTTAGGTGGACCCTCAATCATTCAACGTCTCCAAGATGACCAACAATCCTTAGTCAACCGGCTCGATGGCCCCGATCCATCCAAAAAATAGACTAAACCAACTGTATTAGGAAGACAATTATTAATAGGATAATGCGGAAGTCTATAATTTCTAGGCATGAGGACGAGTTGGCACATGCAACGGTAGATGTTGGGGGCTCGGAAATCACTGACCTAGTGATGAAACTTGAAACTCACCGATTGATTGGACGAGTCAGGAGCGTTTAGGTCGTGCAAACACAACACCATGAGCGTCAACCTCTACCGTTGCATGAGTCAACCCCTCCTTATGCCTAAAAATTACATGCTTCTGTACAATTTGGTTGCCCTCCTACCACAGTTGGTTTAGTTCTATTTGTGAGTGGATCCTTATGAAAATAGAAGAAACGCAAGAGCCAATAACTAACCATGAGACATCATAAATTATAACACTGATAATGTCTAGTGACGAGCTATTGGTTCTTGGATTTCTTCTATTTTCATGGACTTGGATTTCTTCTATTTTCATGGGCATTTGTAATGTAAATGTAAATTCATAATTATTTAGGTTAGATATTTAGGAGTTTATTTATTACTTAAACTTTTTATTGTAATTTGTAAACATTTAATTATTAAATCAATGTCAAATTATCAATGCATTCTTTTTTTTCTTTTACTTATTACTTATTTTTATTATTTTATATGTAATTTTCATATGTTATCGATTATTAAAAGTAAACACTATCTTAATGTAGAATTGTAATCTTAAAATTTGAAAAAAAATGATATCCTTTATGTTAGGGAATATCATATATTGCGGTGTTTAAAAAATTTAATTTTTTGTTTTTTGCATTGTTAGTTTTTTGTTTTCAATTTCAAAATAAGAGAAGTCTTGCAACATGGTTATGGAAGTGAGATATGAAACATCAAATTTATTGTTTCAAAACAGTGACTTATCTTACTTACTTGAATTCAATTCGCTAGTGTGTTTTTTTTAAGGGCCAATTCGCTAGTGTTGTGTATCATAAATTCATAGTATTTTATTCTTAACTATATCTAAAATTAGTATTTATTTCTATTAGTACCCAAGTATTTACATAATACACCATACATTGTTCTAAATATTACTTTCAATACTCAAATATCCCAATCGCAACTCTAGTAAGTTGTAACACAAAAAAATACAATATTGTATTTTGTCAATTTTCCTTCATGCTTGGCCCCCCAAAAAAGGTCTATTTCCAAAGCTGGGACTCAAAGATGAGTACTGTATAATCAACACGATGGCACTTCACTTGAAGCACCACCACACATCCAGCTTCGACCACATCTGCTCTGCCGCCCCTCCGCTGCGGTGCCCCGCCTCTCTGCGAGTCCATGCAGTGCTAGGCGGCAGAGCTCAGGAGCTGATACAATCCGGTGCGGTCGCCACAATACCACCCAAAGATGCAGCCCGCAACAATGGAGTCCCAACTACCAAGGCTACATATTGCTAGCTGGACACCAGGCCGCAGCGGGAGAGAGAGAAGACACGTGTTTCGGGGTCGATGCACGTGCCCTTGTTCGTGGAGGATAAGGATAATAGCCGCATCACACCGTTGAAGAAGTGGGTTCACTTTGGTTACATTGGGCTGTGGACAAGCCAGTTGTTTACGATGATCAATCCTAGTTTTCTTCAACAAGTGGAAAAAGCTGTCCCAGACAAGGCAAAGATTCTAAGCTGCTCGTAGCATGTAGGGAGGGACTAAGGTAGGCATGAAATTCTGAAATCGAGATCATCTATTTATGAGTTTTCTTCGATGAAAAATGATGGAGAACAAACTTTTGACCAAGTTTCCACTCTTTTCACATATACTGTAGGATGAATAATTTTTCGCGGACAGCCATTTTCCCTTATTTAAATTCCAATTCTTGATTTTTCCTCATTTTAACTCCAATTCATGATAATATTATCATAGCGTATTGATGTGATAATAAATTTTTTTCATGTTTTCCATCCTAGAGAACATGTGATAAAAAAAAAAAATGTATGATAAATTTTTTCTATTTTTTCTTATCCGTCCGTTTTTTCATGATGAACTTACGACCAAAGAGAAAGCACCTGTATAATATTTTCATATTTGGTATGTGAGAAGACTTACTTTGATTATTGATAAAATGACATACAATTTAAGATCTTTAATGACTGTTGCGAAACTGCATAAAGGAGGATACAAGAACTTAGGGTGGCTGGGCGGAGGGTTCACCCGGGCGACCGACAGCGATTTTCCGGCAGTCAAAGGTAGTGAGCAGTTGGAGTATGCCACAATTGGTGGTGCATCTAACTACTCCCTTAAGTTGCTTCTTTTGTTACAAGCTTTGGGGAAGAAAACTTGAGCCTATGAGAATATTTGGAGTTGTAGCCAAGATAGTTGAAACTTTGAATTGAGAAAGAAAGAAAAATGCCGAATCCCTGCAGTTAAATTCCCATTTTATTTCATTCTTGACATGGGTACTGATGAAATAAAATACCAGTGTATTGCATGCTAATTGTTGGAAGAACAAGCACAAGTCCAAATTTCAAACCTTTATATTTACTCATGGTTGAAAAGAGTTGGTTCATGTACAGACACTTCCTCAAGATAAATAATACAGCATAATGCAACAAAAAAGGAAAAGGGAGGAAAGGTCACTGGTTTTCTACTTTCAGAAGGTCTGATATCATACAGAATGCTAACCCTAAATGTACTGTATGAGCACAACAAAGCTCCACGATATTCAAACGGTGTATATCTTTTTCGCCTTTTTGGTCTTCCGCCGGCAAATAGGGCAGGTTGCTGAAGTTTCCACTATTCTGCAAAGCAAAAATCAGATCACTCCTGAATTATTTGGAACTACTGTTGGCTTTCGTAGCTAGGTTCTGAAGCAATTGGGAAGCTAAAATATAGTGATAAATGTATACTATGAATCCTACGATAGGTTCTGAAGCAATTGGGAAGCTAAAATGTAGACTCATGCATTGATATACTTTTTAATGTATCTAGGGCATGAAAGAACGTTCTTCTGATCTGAATGCTTCAAAATCTCGATTCTACCCTTTAAGGATGGGGGGTTGGAACAATGGACAGAGAGGCAAGGGTAGAGTGTTACCTATTTGCACATCCAAAACAAGCTACGCAGTGTCCGCATGGTATAAAGAAACAATCCTTGGGAGCTTCAAAGCAAATAGCACAAGTATGGCGGCTATCTTCATCATCTTTGACTCGGTTTGGTTCAACACCAGCTTGTGCATCATCTTCATGATCTCCATCCTCTGAGGCAGAGGTGTCATCATCTTTTTGCGAAAGCAAAGGGTTTCTCTCAGATCCAATGCCCCCAGGCGGATCACTTGGCATCTCTTGCTCAGTGCGACGGAGGTGGTTTGCGAAGTAGTTAAAGAGTAGCATTAGAAGAATCAGCCCACCTGCATTAATAATTTTGAAGATATTTTGATAAAGAATTATTTTTATATTTTCGTACATTCAATAGATAAAGTACCTGCTCCAACGACATATGCAATCCAGCGAGGTCCATATGAAATTTTGACATAACAATTACCATTGACCATACCCTACAGCACATCAGCACATATAGAGGAGGGAAATGAGAGAGAGCCAATGAGCTACCATTTCGTGAATCTCACTAAATTCCATATGACAACTGGTAAATGAAAGCCATATTTGTGGAAATGATTTCATTCAGCATTGTTAATGAAATAGAATCATCAGTGCCATAAATGATTTTAATGGCCATACACCCGTGTATTAAGGGTATTTCAGCAAAGTTTGTTTCACCTTAAAGCCTTATACGTGTTCCAGACAGTACCCTCCATCTTAGACAAAGGGCAGGGATCATGTCATCAGTAAAGTTCATTTGTGCAAAATATCACTCCATCAGATAATATACTCACAGGCACTCGACCAGGAGAGGTAAGAACAGCTGCATTTGCACCCACGAAAAACAGCGGGAAAGTGCATTTGCCATCTGCAGGTCTACACTTGTAATATGGTTTTGTTGTGTCGTAGACGGATGCCTTTATTGACATATTTAAGTTTACCTGTTTAACATCTGAAATATGAGAACAATGCATATAAACGAGTCATCAAGAACAGAAAAGGTGGAAAAAGAAACCTGGTCCAAGATAGACAAGTATGAGCACTAATCTAAATGGGAGTTAATTTCTTTTTAAAACTTCTCAATAGAGCGAGCAACCCCCATAATGCCTTTTAACTACAGCATCAAGTGTACATGCCCAAAATTGTATATTTTCTTCAATTTATCCAAACAGAGGACTCCTCATTAGATGGCAATGACTTCATATGCTCCACCACCCAAAACTTGATATAGCAAAGACATTGCAGTGATGAAGGTATACTTTTTATATGCAGCTATAAGTGTTAAGAAACACTCACCATGAAAATTTCAGGATTCAAGTTACCAACTCCAATGTAATATGCTGAAGATTTCAAGATATCCTTCTGAATTGAGCCATTTCCTGCAACAATAAGTGGGTTAAAATGACAAATTCACAGAGGGAAAAATAGAAAGGTTCTCATTTTTATCTCACCGTGAATTATATTCCATGAAAAGGTTGTATCTGGATATGATGGGTCCTTAAGCCACTCAGCAAGTTCAGCATTCCCTGCCAGTATTTACAGAAAATTCTAAGGGTACCCATCCATAATCCCATGCTAAACTAGCAATTCAACATGCCAAATATGTGAAAAGATCGCCAACAGTTAGAATATTGTTTATTTATAGGATAGAGGTGATTAAAGATGGGCAACCAGAGAATCTAGAAAATTCGAGTAGTGATGCTCACGATTTAGGAGTCTTCGACTTATATTAATACAAAAAGACCACAGAGGAAATACAGATGATAGCACAACATAAATTGTAATCCAAGGCCCCTAAAGTAGACCATATCCCTAAATAATAGACTTAAATGTAAATGTTAACAGAAGCATGTCAATTAACATTTTATCATGCTATATGGACATCAAACCAGTGTGCCATTGAAATTTCTACATATCCCTAATCTTTTCATTCAAACATAATGAAATGCATCTTCTACAAACAGAAAAGTAAAGCTAGCTGTTCTTGAGAAACTGAAGATTACCTTCAGCAATCACAAGACCTATAGAAGAGAAGCCCCACGAGGAAACACTATAAGATATGTTTATTTGAGATCCTTCATTCAAATAATGCACCCATTCCTGCAGGACAAGAGGCATAAAGATATAAAACACAGAACCCTTTATTTTGTTTAAACAAACATGTATTATTTTACCATCGTTAAAACACTCTTTATGCATCTGACCTTGTGCGTATTGGAAGGCAGAGAGATCTTGTGAGTCTCCTGCCATGTAACCATAGCATCAAGGGGTGGAGCTTCATAAAATCCAAACAGCATCGAATCTTTGGCTGCACCAACTTCTACCACCTGGCACAAGCTCACCTTACAACAAAACATTCATAAAACAAATTTAAGCCAATTTTAAAATACCTCTATGGACTCCACAAATAAGCGGTTGGGCTGTATCAATATGGATGCATTAGGTCCAAGCCGCAAATTCTCGGGAGAATACAGTCCAAACGCCATAGTTATAGCTACTGAAATCAGAAACGGAACATATAAGCAAAATCAAATAAACCTCATCCTCAATTTACTGTTCATCCTATGATTATTTCTACCTATACAGATCAAATTACAGAGTTACCCACAATTGATGAAACAAGTTTCACTAACATAAGTTACTTACTCGTACTAAAACTCATAATACGAGGATTAAATCGACTTCTGATCGCCAGAATCCAACCAACACAACACAATCCAACTATAAATTTATAAACTCACAGGTGACTCTACGTGACATGCAGTTGCACCCTGTCATATATGCTAAACAAACATTCTCGCCCATGGAAATCAACTCACTCAAAAGCATCCAAAACCCTCACATAAAAAAATTTAAAATTTCCAACCAACCAAAAAATTTACCAAAAAACGAGAACGTGGTCGAAGCTATAAAGCACGACTTAGGATCGTCTGCATTTGCAGAGGAGGCGCCATTATTCATCAAGGAGTCGTCATTATACATCGACGAGAAACGATCTCCGTGGAAATGATCGCGTGGAAACTCCGGAGACCTCGCGGGAAACGGCCGCGGCGGCGACTCCTGCTGCTCCGCCTCCGCCATCCTGTCGAATTGAAGTAAACGGATGTAATCTTTTTTACGACAATTGAAAATTTTGGTCGGTGTGGGAGCGGAGATTTCTCAAAAATTGCAATTTTGCTTCGGTTTTAACATGAGAGATTTATGGAGAGAGTGTTTTTGGATTTGGAATTTTCTTCTTTTTTTTTTTCTTTTACGTTTTTATTCTCCTTTGCCAAAAAGTCGTTGGGTTTTCGTGCGACTGGTGGTTAAACGGCGCGGCAGTTGGGCTGATTGAGATTTTAGGGTTGTGGGCCTCTCATTTGGGCCTCATTTATTGTGATTGAATTAAATAGACTAATATTGCGTTATATCCCCAACTTTAAGCTAATTTTAAAATATGTCACGAACTTTGATATATTTATAAAATTTTGTGACGGAAAGCTATATCATCTCATCGGAGTCTGAGGTGTAATTTTTTAATCTTAACAAAATCCACCTCACTAATATAACTGTTCTACCAACGCCTTCTCATGTCACCACCTCCGCTCCCTGATTTGCGACTGCTGCGTCTCAAGGCCAGCGACGGTCTACTGCCTCAACGAGAAGCTCTCTTTCAGCGAGGCCTGCGACAGATCTTGTGGAAGAAGAATGATCGACAATTTCAATCATGTTATTCTAAGCTATCAAAATTAAATTTTTAGTTGTATTATTTTGATGGAATGGTTGTATTACTAAGGTGAATTTTTTAGTTTCCAAAGAAACTAAAACGACATTGTTATCATATGTTGTGATGGAAAGAAAATTCCACATCTGACTCTGGCGAGATAATACAATTTTTTGTCACTAGAATTTGAATCGCAAGACATTTCATAAATGGTGAAAGTTTGGAACATTTTATGAATAAATAAATTTTTTAGATATTTTTTGAAATTCACTCAAAATTGGGGACATAATATAAACTCAAATTAAACTACAACATGATAGTTGAGCACATCAGGTCTTTTTTCTCATTTTATTTATTTATTTGAAATTGAAATGACTTAAAATTATTCGAATTGTCTTGCCTACTCATAATTTTTTAGTTGAGGCATCCACAAACCAACTCTAAATTTTAGCAACCACATTAGCATTTTAAATTTCAGCCACAACATCAACAACTCAGTTACAAAATTTCAACCACAACTCAACTTTTTAATTCATAATTTTTTATTAATCTCTAATCTCATATTATTTATATTTTTATTATATATTTAAATATTGAATCTGATATTATTATTTCTTTTATTATAAAAAATGAAAAACAAAACTTAATTTAGACATTTTGAATTGAGACTGAGAGAGAAAGGGGGCAGATAGAACCGGTTTGAAATTTCCAGCGGCAACGGAAGAATAGAAGAGGCGAAGAAAAAGCCTTAGCGCCACCACCGCATCCGCCTTAACCCTCGCGCTAGCCTGAGCAGCCTCCGCCTCTGCCAGTCGCTCGCAATCCTGCCTCTGTCTCGCTATCGCCCTGCCCGCCTTCGACCTGCACCTCAGCGGACAACCACCTTAAGTAACAGCTCACTCAAACTCAAAATCACAGTTGCTGCGCCCCCTGCAACCCTGCCCCTCTTTCACGGCCGCCGCATCCCACCCCATTCAACCCCGCCCGAACTCTGGCACCCCGCCATAGGTTGTGTATGCGGCTGCGTTGGGATACCCCTATAGCCCAAAATGCATTATCTGAAACGACATTATGCCGTATAATGCAACGTGCTATATTCATGGTGCATTATTTTGGTAATTTAACCCTAGTTTAAATAATTATCGATAAGTATTATTCATAATGTTGTTGTGTCACATGAAATTGGCTTCAAGTGACAATTTTCATATAGTTTCACTAAATTAAATTTAGGATTAACACAACCAAATTTATCCCAATTTGTAGTGCTTTTATTAATTTTTATTAATTCTATTTAAATATTTGAAATTTATCAATTTTATCTCAATATTTAGTAATTATATAATTTTTCTATTCTAACCCTTTTTACACAAATATATAAAATGGTTGAAATTGCTTCTCCACCTTTTTTTTTTTTTTTTTTTTTGCAATCACAACCGCTGTTTTTTATGCAATAATTTACATCATTTTTTGGTATTATTAGACAAATTTCGATGGACTATTTTAACAAATGTTATTTTAATACACAATTTCATATCTCGTATAGAAACTAAATATTCAAGTAAATATTAGTATATTACTTCTAACAATTTTAATACTAATAAAAGAATCCTGGACCAGCAAATTTTTGAATAATTTGATTTACCGTAGACCTCACTTCCACGCAAATCATATACGATAGGCAAAACATACCCTGCTCATGCTCCATAATCTACAAGTCATAGATTAGAGGTAAAGCAAGTTTCAAAAATCAATTGTGGATGAATAAATTAAGAATTTTGTTATAAATATGTTTTTTAATGCAGACAATAATACTCCCACTTGTTATATATTGGAATAAAAATATTGGCTCTTACCATAACTTAAACAACTTTTAAAAATCAAACAAAAACAGTGTGCAAATTGCTTCGACCTCCGAAATAACCAGTGTTTTAAAAATCGGATCGGACCGGCCGGTTGGACCGGTTCGACCGCGAACCGGTGTGTTGTCCGGTCATTCATTAAATTTTACCTAATTTTATTTATATTTTTCACTCATTAAATTTTAATATTAATTATATAATATATATTTAATTATATATATTAATATTTTTTGTGTGATATATAGTTAATTATATTTTATCATTTATTAAATTTAAATATTATTTGTATATATATATATATATTTGCTACAGTATTCCGGTTTAACTAATGGTCTGACCGATCCGACCAGTTGAACCATGAACCAATAGCTTCGCCGGTTCGCTCACCGATCCGGTTTTTAAAACATTGGAAATAACCATACAAGTATAAAATGATAATAAAACAAAAAGCAGTTGAATGTGGTCCAGGTACTTTGCCGCGAAGCTGTTGTTTGATGCGGTCCATAACCATAACAGCTCGCGTGGGTCAGCCTCTAGATAATCTATAGATCCAAAATGAGGAATAATATTCTCATTTTACTGTAGAAATACTGGACCAGAGCTAGCTCTAACAAACTATGGGGCGTTTGGCTTATTTTAGAAAGTTTATAACATGAGACTATAAGTTGCGAAAATGATTGAATAATTGATTTTATAGTTAGATAGAGAGAGAAAATTGTAATTAGGGAGATAAAATAATAAAGGGATGTGAGATTGAAAGTTTATATATTGAAAATAACAAATCGTACTAAAGTTATTTTTTTACAAAAAAAAATTTATCATAAGATTATGACCATAAATCTGAGCTAAACCTATACTATTCAAGTATTCAGGTGCCACGTAAGTTTTTTAGACCAGACCAGAAATATCCACAACTCACGTACCACAAATTAGATTCTACCTATATAATTCATAGTCCCACCACTTACTTTTTAAATTTATTAAATTTTTATTAATTTCAAATTTTATATTTTATTTCAATTGCGATATTTCTAAAATTAAAATAAACTATCATAACTTCGGATATTACATTATTAAATTTCTAAAAAATACATAATTAAAATTACATAATCGCAATAAAAAATCACATAATCGAAAATTATATAATTGAAAACTATATAATTGCAATTAAAAAAAATACAAATCACTTAAATCCTAATCTACGTCCAACGAATTCGGCGAATTCATCATGTTTTTGGCGTTGGGTCTCGATCGTCCTTGACGTGTCTGTGGACAATGCTTTGTAGTATACGTTCATCATCAATGCTTCACTCATTGAACTCATTTTTCGGCCATCTTTGAAAATTGATCTGAACCTTGGTTCCACTACTTGTCGTCGCATTCTTTTTCAGCTTCCGCTTTGCCACTTTTTGACCAATCAGACGACTATCACTCGGCCTCAAGTCGTGGTGTCTTCGGCATCACCATTGGTTGAGTATTAGCCAGAGGCGAACAACTTCGTTCTCTTCGTACCACAATGAACACCACCGCAGAAATTGGAGTGATCCTTCAAAATGTCTCACACGTCCTCGTACTTGAATCGCTTGGATTGATCCTTATAAAACGTTATGAGTGTCTCTTTTCGAAGATTCTTCACGCTTGTTTCACTCGGCCGTACTTTCTTCAAGTTGTTCATATAGTCGGCAAATTTTGATGAGTCTTGTTGCACTCGAGCCCAGTGCTTTCGTAGGTGCGCATAATCGCGCGCGAGTGCCCCAACATGTTTCATTTTGTGGTTGTATGCCGCGACAATGTTCTCCCAGAAAACTTTATTAGTTTGCTGGTTGTTGATGATGGGATATTCAGAGACGTTGACGAATACCTTGGCCATTACCTTTGTTCCTCAAGGGAATACTTAATTCAGCCTTTTGTCACATTGGATCTTTCAACCTCTTCTACTTCTATCAAGTTGTATTCACCTAGTGGTTCCCCGACAGCCCAAGTGGACTTGAATTTGACCATGTGAATGTATGATATGGGGAGTTTTCGACAAAGATTGTGTTTGGATTTTTTTGGATTTGTGGGATATAGGAAGTTTTGGAATGTGTTTAGATTATTTAGGTTGACGTCATGGTTGCAACAATATAGCAAGAATTGTTGGTGCGTTCTTGGATCGAGATTGAATGGATCTATTTTTTGTTGTATGAAGAAATGGAAATGAAAGAAGAGAATTGGAAGAATAGTAAGAAATGAAGATTAATTGGGGTGAAATGAAATGCAAAGGGAAATGAGTACATATAGAAGAGGTGAAATTTTTTAAACGGTACATTGTCGTTGGAAAATGAAAAAAACAACTTTAAATCAGCCAATGGCCGGTTCTTTAAAAAAAATTTAAAAATGCAACGCCTGATTATATTTTTTTTTAAATGTCGAAAACTCGCAATTATACGCGTGTCGTGCAGGCGACCATGTCTGGCGCCTCTACCACGGTCCCAAGCGCGACCTCCGACCCGTCTTTCCCCCGCAAACGATCGCATTGGGCTGCACCTACAGTTCAACCCCCTCTTCCAACGCATTGCGAGTGCCCTTATAAGCCGTTATAGCTTATTTTTACACCTTATCAGCGGCGGATCTAGGTGGGGCCGACTTACCCATTGCCGACCCATGAGGGCCGGAAAAACTCCATTAAATTCGGTCCTCTGGAGCTGCCACCGATCCCATGGCTCCACAACTCTGCCCCAACCCGTTGGATCCGCCATTGCTCATCCCCTCTCTTCTAAAGATCTCAGCTTTATTTCTCTGTGGCCTTCACACTTAGAGGGGATCTAAGTAAGTCATTCCTGCATATCGGGAGTTGGTACCGGTTCAGTCGAGGCAATCAAGTAGGATGGGGTCTTCTTAAGCAATCAGGGATAGTTTTATCTCAGTTTTGTCTTGCATTTTGGCTGTGGCTTTGGGTCCTATCCAATATGGTTTCACTGTAATATTTTCTGCATATGCATATTGCCTTTTAATTTATATATTTATTTATTGATTTGTGGTTGTCTGGTTGCAATTTCTTTTGAAATGGGCTTGAACCTTAGCTAACTTGATTATGTTATGTTGCAATAAATTGAATGGGTTGTAGTTCATTAAAAAATAGGGCATGAATTAGGGGGTTTAGAAGGATTTATCATGATACATTAAAGATTGGGCGTTATACGCTTTTATTGTCATGGAGATTGGGATGCAGTTTGTTAGTTATGCTGCATTTTAGATTTCACTATTGAATGCGAGATTGTGGCTCCATTGTGTGTTATCTTTACATTCCTGCATTGTGATATGCACGTGTTTTTTAGCTTGGAACCGATATATCATCCACCATGGGTAAATTTGTACTTTGCATTGCAATAGTTGCAAAACATAATGAATTTCTTCGGAGCATTAGGATGACTCGAATGTTTGGTTTCCACCTTCTTGAAATGCTTCACGAAGATGATGGATGTCTTAGTTCGTTGATCCTTTCGCGGTGGGTGTGACATGTCTTCTTCTTCTTCTTCTTCTTCTTCTTGTTCTTCTTCTTCTTCTTCTTCTTCTTCTTCTTCGTCTTCGCCCGAGTAGTGATCCGGTTGTGTTTGGTGTTGGTGGGAAGGTCGTTGAATCTCGTTACTGGATATGAAATTGAAATTATCGGGTGATGTGTTGAAGAAAGGATTGAGAATTTGATCGGGGACGTTCATGTTCATATTGTTCATGCCCGACAAGGCATTGGTTGCATCATATTACTCCTCCTACAAACAAATCAAGTATTGAAACTACTACATTATAATCTAATTAAAATATCAAATGATTGAAATTATTAAATCAAATAAGTTCTTTACACTTATTACCTGCAATCGGGCAACAAGTTGTTCATCTAAAATATTGAGTTGCTCTCAACCATATCGGCGTGATAATCTCTTTGATCTTACATGGTGGCCATCACCAATTTGATCTTGGGCAATAGCCTTATCCTTATTAGCACGGTTAGAACGAGAAGAAGACATGTTGTATGAATGAAGTAGTTCGAATGTTTGAATAAATATAATTGATAATTGATAATTGCAATGCAAGTAAGCAAGCAAGTAAATAAGCACAATTTGCACAAATAGAGAGAAATTAGAGGTTAAGAAGTAAGAATTCTTGTTAACACAAGAGGAGTGAGTAGAAATGAGAGGGTATTTATAGGTGAAAATGAGTGGAAATTTTTGAAAATTTGTAACAAAATAAAAATAAAAATTCAAAATTGGACGGTTCCGCCACTGGTTTTATGCCAAAACTGGCAGTTTTGCTGCAGAAATCGCCGTTTTTTTCTTAAAAGTGACCTGCACCATATGACCATAGACTGCACCCTACGACCCTAGCCTGCACACCTATGGAATCGCTGGTTCAATCGTGGAACCGTCGGTTCCAAACCGGCGATTTTGGTTCCCTCTCGTCTGAAACCGTAACCGAACCGCTGCAACCGGATACACGATTCTGGTTCAACCGTGGGCGTCCGATTCCGATTACGATTGGAACCGCCGGTGGTGGTTTTTTTCGGCATCCGGAGACATATATTTAGCGGTGAATCAGTTTTTGGTTCAATTTTTTGCAAAAATAGAACCAAACGAAATTTGTATTTATATATGGTAATTTGAAATTGCAATTATATCAAATTGAAATTTCACTCAAATTAAAATTGACACAACAGTCTAATGGCATAAACCCCATTAAAACAATGTTACTCTGATTATGAATATTGTAAAATTTGAGTATAAATCCAAAAACTCGCTATTAACTCAAAAAACCGTATGATATATAATGACAAATATAACTAACAAAATATCATTTTGAATCCATTGTAATCGTGAATTTATATAATTTAGCTTTATTTGGCTTTACTGTTTCGTCTTATAAATTCAGCAGTTCATTTTCCGCACTTAATCAGTGGGGTAAGTAACAGTTCTGCTCTCTGCCTCTCTCTCTCCGCTATATAATTCGGAAGATCTCTCTGCTCCCAAGTCCCAACTGTGCACCAGAGCAAGCTAACATGGCCGAATACAAACGGCAGTTATCTCCACATTTCCTTTTGTACGTCGTTCGTCTCTTCTAAACGCATACTCCGTAAAAATGAGTACGGCGTCGCCATATTTCTCCGGCCACAGCCGGCGGCTTGGTGTTTCCACGCTGTTAGTGGTGCTCGTGGCGGTGGTGCTCGTCTCCTGCTTCCTCCTCCACAGAGCTGTCGAATTTGGAATCACGACTAGCACAAATTTCTTCCCAATTTTTGACAGCGGAGCACCTCTCTATTTGGTCAGTCTCCGTTCATCGATGTATCGAATTTAGTCTTCTGCTTAAATCGAATCAATTATTCTCGCTGTTTTCCCTATTTTATTCTGAAGTGGTTGAATTAGTTGAAGGAGAAGATGTTCGGAGCTGCACCGCAGAGACCGATAACTGATAGCGGCGTTGATTTTAGAAGGTTTAAGTAGTTAATTAGTGGATAATCGCTTCATTACGTGTGTACTGTGTGTGTGTGGAGGAGTAATGCATGTGTTCCTAGTTATATATAATACATTGGAACAAAATAGAACCAGTTAAAGTGATATAATACTTGAGAAAGGATGAACGAATTCACAACGATAAGAATCTACAGACTATTTTGGAGTTAATCCAAACTAATTTAAGAGTATGTCTACATCGATTTTCAGTTCTATATTTTCATTGCTTTGTTCCATTAGCCAACTGTATGTACTAATTTAGTAATGTTCATCTTTAGATGTGAATTGAAAATCAGCTCATATGATTTTTGGATAATCAAGGGTATATTGCATTGCACAAAAAGTATAGGTGTGTGCCTTTTGACATTTAAAGGGGATAAGCATGGCTCAGTTGGGAACTTGATTTATCATTGTATAAGCTTCTCTGATGATATAAGATTAAAGATATTTCTGTTCATTATGTCAATTATGCTTCATGTCTTCTTTTGTATTGTTAACGACAGTAAAACTATCATTCTCATCCCTAGTTATTTCATTGTTGTTTTAGGACAGTAAGGAGTATAGTCTTGAAAGAGTTTTGAAGGTTGCTTCTATGCCAGATAACACGGTGATCTTAACAACCTTGAATGAAGCATGGGCAGCTCCAAATTCGGTTATTGACCTATTTCTTGAGAGTTTTCAAATTGGAGAGCAAACTCGTTGGTTACTGAACCATTTAGTGATTGTTTCTTTGGACCAAAAAGCATTTTCCCGTTGTATGGCTGTACACTCCCATTGTTTTTCCCTCGTAATTGAAGGAATTGACTTTTCACATGAGGCTTATTTCATGACCCCAGACTACCTGAAGATGATGTGGAGAAGGATTGATCTCCTAAGATCTGTTCTTGAAATGGGATATAACTTTGTTTTCACAGTATGTTCTCTATTTCTTATCTATCGAGTAATTATCTCCCTCTAGCATGCTCATAAATATAGCACCTTCTTCATATATTAAACTCAGCATTCACTCTAAACTTTGGCTTGAATTCATGAAGCTTAATGATTTTGAGATAATTTTCTTGGTTCTTGTAGATTTTCACGAATAGTAATCTTACATCTAATACTTTTTACACAAATTTATTTGCTGCCATTTTTGGAAGTCATGCCACATTCTATGAGAAAATTGCTATTTTGAGATGAAGCCCTCGCTAGGCAATCCGTACCATGTATTTTATGATGATATGATGCATTAAGAATTAACATGAATATTTCGACAATTCTATCTGTACTTACTTATTTCTTATATATAGGATGCAGATGTTATGTGGTTCAGAGATCCATTTCCTCACTTCCATCCAGATGCTGACTTTCAGATAGCATGTGATCATTTCTCTGGCAGATCTCATGATCTAGAAAATAAACCTAATGGTGGGTTCAAGTTTGTAAGATCAAACAAACGATCTATAGAATTTTACAAGTTCTGGCATGCCTCTCATGGATTATACCCTGGACTACACGATCAAGATGTTCTTAATAAGATTAAGAACGACTCTTTCATCACGGAGATGGGGCTTCACTTGAGATTCTTGGATACTACATACTTTGGTGGGTTCTGTGAACCCAGTGAAGATCTGGATGAAGTTTGTACAATGCACGCAAACTGTTGTTTTGGGTTGAACAGTAAGCTTCAAGACCTCAGAATTTTGCTCGAGGACTGGAAAATGTATCTGTCTTCTTCCCCACTGAGCTCTGAGTCATCTGGTTGGAGAGTTCCACAGAATTGTAGGTAAGGCTACTGCTTCTGAAATGCAATTATAATCTTGTAGCTGGATTTGTTTTATCCATTACCTGACTACAGCCTGATAATTTAATATCTAATGTTTTGCTGTAAATTGTTTGTTCCAGTCTTGATTCCCTCCACCTGTATGTGCAACAACCTGATCCAACATGGCCCAACTCAATCTGAGTGCCAATTTGCTCTGACCTTCCCCTGTCTGTGGCAGCACGGCTGGCTATAACATCTGAAGAATACAGCCATCTAACCGTTAGGTATTGTATCAAGTCCGACTGTCCGAGGTAAGTACTGTAAATCTCTTCTGCACATCTAAAAAGGAAAAAGACAAAAGTTAGTTGTGAAACTGGTTTAACTGGTGCGTGTATTTTCGTATATATTTCAGTATCCTCGTTGTCACATTTGTTCTTTGGGGTTGTGAGTTCTTGAAGCCTGGGAAAATTTCACAGTACAGATGAGAGGGTTGGGATTGAGCTGGCTTTCATATATTCGTTCACACTTTTCGTGAATCTGCAGTTTCGTATTTCTATTTTTCCAGACTCTAGAATGCAGTAAAAAATTGAAGCTGCAGGCATCGACTTCACTTAGGAAAAGTGTTGTGTAGTAAAACTCTGTATTACTATGAAAATAGCTGTTTTCATGAAGTATGAATAAATTTGGTTTGTGGTATGAATTGAAAAGCTATGTAGTTATCTATGAAATACTATGGTTGTTTTTTTTATAATGACGAGAGAAACCTGCTGCTGCTGGTTATAATAATAACGTGCTAGGAGAGGACATACTATTTTCCTTTTTTTTTTTTTCTTTTATAATATCTTCGTCTTGTATTCTTGTTATCTGAGCTGGCCGGCCGGTAGCCGTATTGTAGTAAGTTGTACAGGCTGTTGTAATAAGAAGAACCGAAAATTTTCCGTTTTTTTTCTTTTTATTTTTTAGGCGGAATCCCTAGCTGTTGGTTGTTGATGCATTTTGGGTATCTTGACCTAAATAATACGGCTCGAATTTAGATCATTCGTTCATCGATAAAGTGATGTATATAATAATAATGTCAAGTTAAATAACACTTAGAAATTCATAATTTAAGGATAGTACAAAATGTTCCAATCACCGACCGGAACTTAATCTTTGTCATTAGACTAAACTAATAGATATTTCTCAAATAGTACACTTTTCCCTACTCATAAAAACAAAGATAGTGATAAATTTACATAAATTGTACATACATAATTGAATAATTTTGTCATTTTGATATGTAATTGAAAATTAAGAATTTATATAATTTTAATCAAATTTGCATTTTACATAACTAGCCTTCATCTTAATTAAGGAATAGATATGTTGGAATTTTAAAATTTAAATTTACAACATTTCCTTATCAACAACATATAAGTATCTTTTCTATGATTTTTGAAATAGTCTTAGAAATAACTGGAATGATGAGGAATGCGTTAGAAGAAATGCAAAGAAGCAATAACTCAGAGCAACTACAATGGTGAAGAAGTAATTTATGTTTAAACTGTCGGGATTATATACTAGAAAGCATGTTTTACGAGCTGATTATGTATTAATAACTCTAAAAACTATCATTCTCCGACTATTGTGAAGATTTGTTATTGTTACATTGTTTCCCTTTAATAATCTGGTGATTATATTGTGAGCAAATATAATCTGTGATCATAATTGAGCAAACAAGTCTAGGTCTTCTGTATTGTAGATTGAATGATGGTCAGTTCATCACTAAAGGTCTCTCAACCTTGCAGAAGAAAATTAAGTTTCACAACCTAGATAGCCTTGGACAATTTATCGTGAAAGGTTACAGTGTCAGTCCAGATGTTTATTAACCTTGGTAAACATATGACACTAGTGTGGTATAACATTGAAGGATTTACGTTGAGATAAGTCTTTCTTGCTGATTACTAAAAGACAAGGTCTCAGTGATTATCTATTTCTGAATCTTTGTATAGAATATTGAGCATACGTTATTAATTATGCACTGCTTTGACTTATCAAAATGTGATCATTTTTCGTAAGCCAAGAATCCTGATATGTTGGACAGTAATAATTAATATTTAGCAGTGCTATGATTATTATTGCATTAAATCATGTCCTTAGGGACCAGATTAATAATATTACCGAGATGTGTTAGAAAAAAAAAAATATTATACGAAACCCGACCGCTTAGAATTTATTCCAGTATAATAAATAATATTCTTGAACTAGACCACTTTTGATAAAATATATTAATTAATTAAAAAGTCAGTAGTAGACTTAAATTAATTAATGGATATTAGAATTTTAAACACGAGAAATAAATTAATTAAAAATGAAGTCCAAATTATTCGAAATTTAGATTTGAACGGATAGATCAATATTAATTTATATAGTTGTCCATAGGGGTGCTTAAACGGTTAATCGGTTATCGGTTAACCGGTAACCGAACTGATTAAAGTCGGTTATCGGTTAACCGATAACCGATATTTTCGGGTACGGTTCGGTATCGGTTAGGGTGTTTTAGTTATAACCGATAACCGATCGGTTAACCGAAGGAACCGATTAAAAAATTCAATTTAATTACACTTTTTTTTTTTAAATTTCAGCCCTAAAAAATGACTAAATCTAAAAGACTAAATCTAATCCCTAATTCTAAAATCAATCTCATCTCTCA
>JAYDZE010019659.1:0-28023 GCA_034509125.1 Monilaria moniliformis
CCCTCATGAAATCGGTGAATGTCTACATCTCAACTATCTGGACTTGAGCAAGAACAACCTCGCCGGCCCAATCCCGCCGGAGATATCCAACATCCGAATCCTCAACTACCTGAATTTATCACGGAACCATCTGACAGACGCCATACCCCAATCGATCGGCTCCATGAAAAGCCTCACGACCGCCGATTTCTCCTTCAACGACCTCTCAGGCAGGCTGCCGGAGACAGGGCAGTTCTCGGTGTTCAACGCCACCTCCTTCGCAGGCAACCCCCAGCTCTGCGGGTCAACGGTTAACAAACCCTGCAACGCCACCGGGGGCGCCACCGCGAGATCGCACAACGCGTTCAAGCTCGTGTTCGCGGTGGGGCTCTTGGTCTGCTCGCTGGTGTTCGCGACGGCAGCGGTCGCCAAAGCCAAGTCCTTCAAGAGGGGTGGCGGGTCGGATTCGTGGAAGATGACGGCGTTCCAGAAGCCGGACTTCACGGTGGCGGACGTGGCGGAGTGCGTCAAGGAGGGGAACGTGATCGGGCAGGGCGGGGCGGGGATCGTGTACCACGGGAAGGTGGGAAACGGCGTGGAGATCGCCGTGAAGAAGCCTCTAGGATTCAACAGCATCAACAGCCACGACCACGGGTTCAAAGCCGAGATCAGGACGCTGGGGAATATCAGACACAGGAACATCGTGCGGCTGCTGGCCTTCTGCTCGAACAAGGAGGCGAACCTCCTCGTGTACGAGTACATGAGGAACGGAAGCTTGGGGGAGGCGCTGCACGGGAAGAAGGGAGGGTTTCTCAGCTGGAATTTGAGGTACAAAATCGCTCTTGATTCCGCCAAGGGGCTCTGCTATCTCCACCACGATTGCTCGCCCTTGATCGTACACCGCGACGTCAAGTCCAATAATATTCTGCTCAACTCCAACTTCGAAGCTCACGTCGCAGATTTCGGCCTCGCCAAGTTTTTGGTCGACGGCGCCGCATCGCAGAACATGTCCACCGTTGCTGGCTCATACGGCTACATTGCTCCAGGTACACTTTGTTTCATTCTAATTTCTCCATCTCTTTGTGTGTGTCTTAACTAATGAGATATACTATTGTGTGTTTGCAGAGTACGCGTACACGTTGAGAGTGGACGAGAAGAGCGACGTTTACAGCTTCGGGGTGGTGCTGCTGGAGCTGGTGACGGGCCGCCGGCCGGTCGGAGAGTTCGGGGAAGGGGTGGACATCGTGCAGTGGGTCAAATGTTCGACGAAATGCCGCAGAGAGGAGGTGAGCTGCATTCTGGACTCGCGCCTGACGGTGGTGCCCAAGGATGAGGCCATGCACCTCTTCTTCGTCGCCATGCTCTGCGTGCAGGAGAACAGCGTAGAGCGCCCCACCATGAGAGAGGTAGTGCAGATGCTCTCCGAGTTCCCCCGCCGCTCGCCGGACTTCCAGTCCTCCTCCTCCTCTCACCACCCCGATCACAAAACCGCCAAAGATTTGTTCGTATGACTTCTGAGAACATAAATGCAAGTTTTTTTTTTGGGTGGGTGGGGGCGGGGTGGCTTTTATTTCTTTTTTTTTTTGGGGTGGCTGAGCTGATTATATAATTAGGGAGGTATC
The DNA here is from genome assembly GCA_034509125.1 of Monilaria moniliformis. Lineage (NCBI taxonomy): Eukaryota > Viridiplantae > Streptophyta > Magnoliopsida > Caryophyllales > Aizoaceae > Monilaria > Monilaria moniliformis. Next base: position 1,602 of record JAYDZE010019659.1, read on the forward strand.
CTTGTATCATAGTGTACACACTACACACAGTATCTACCATTTTTGGGGTGAATTACATGTTTTCGTTTCTATCAATTTTTTCTTCTATTGTCTAGAGTTATAGTAATATTTTTTTTTTTTTTGCAAAATGACGATCAATACTAATGGAATTTGTAAATATATTTAATCAAGGAAGGAAATTCTAATATATCAAGACCCGTAGAATAGTTCTGTTTTTTCATTTTAATATGTCCACCAAAATTAGTCTAATTCTAGAAGGAATATTATTTTTTTGACGTTCGACATTGGACTCGTAGTGTGTGATATATGAGAAAATTGGAGAGGATGGATGAGAGAGACTACGCTAGTATTTATTTGTACAGATGTCAGCTTAATTACAGACAATAATAGGCCAAGGAACTGAATGGACAAAATTTCTACATTAGGGCCCATTTGCTGCTCTGTAATGGAAATCTGCAGGAGCCCAATCGTCTATTACATCCCTATTCGGTCAATTATTGTTTGTAAATGTCAGAATTATAATATTGATTATAGTTAGAAATAAAAAATAAATCTTACATGAATAAATATTGGAGATAAATATTTTTTAAAATGGGCACATTCACCTATAGCACAACCAATTATTCACTCTATATAATTTTGGCCTTTTTTACTCCAAACGTTTGTTTTATATGATTACCCGCAAGGCCGGCCTTCGGCGGCGAGGGGCGCGGCGCAAATCGTCGCTTTTTTAAAATTATTTCTTTATTTATTTTAAAAAATGATTATTTTTTATTTATTTTTTTTACTGTTGGGGGCAAACAAATAGGTATAGGATCTTTTATTATTTTTTTAATTCTTTCCACTTCTACATATATTATATCCTCCTTTATTCAATTCATATTCTTCTTCTTCCAATTCATCTTATTCCTTTTCACATTATTTCAATTTTTTCAGACATAACTCTCTAAAATTAATGGATCTCACAAAATCAAATACAGTTCCAATTCATCAGATGATGAGGAGGAAGTCATATATAAGTTGACGGAGAAGGTCACAAAGGCGGTGCAAGAGTACTTAGAACGGACGGCTGTAGCGCTGCCACCAAGGCCTCGTGCATAGAGAACGTATGTGCACCAAGAGCATGAAAATTCCATTTGATGTCTTGTCGGGGATTATTTCTTCGAGGAGCCATGATGAGGTCCAGTTGTGTTCTGACATCGGTTATATATGCACAAATCATTGTTATTGCGCATGGCTAACAACGTTTATGGATCTAGCATGCATTATTTGGCGTCGCCGGATAGAACAATGTCATTAAGGTCTTAAACCATTTAGATATCTTGAACGAAAATGCAAGATGTAGTGATGAAAACATGGTAACTAAAGTAGTATTGTAAATTTTGAGTCCCAAGTAAAAATCTCATTCTACCCATACATTTTTAACCAAAGAAACGAATCAATCATGGTGGAGAATTCGGACTCAACTTTTTATCTTAAAAAGACCAAATACCCATTTTACCCCTATACAGCCCGATGCCCAATATACGTTATTTTCGTTCATATGGAATTTCTCGAGCTCCAGATCTAACGGCTCGTATTACTCCTCTAGCAACCAAGAAAGCCATCGCAGCCGTCGGATCTGTTTGAGGGTTTAGTTACAATCCCCTCACCACGCACGCCTCCTTCGTGTTATTTCGCTCTCTTCGTCTTCCCACACCTTCTCAACTCTCAACTGGGCAAAACCGTTTCGCCAATTCGTATATCTGACAGCGGTTTCCCCATTACCTGAGACTGAATAACAGGTGCGTTTTGCTTCTATTTCTTGGCCCTTTTTTTGCTCTCCTTTTATTTTTGTTTGGTGGCGATTTTGGGTTTTGGGCATGCTCTGCAATTTTCAAGTTTGTCTGTGTTTCTTTTTTGCTTTTCAAGTTTCATGAATTCATTGTGTTAAGCTTCGTATGCATTTAGACTGTAGAGGGTAATCTTGCTTCATGCATATCGGAAAAAATAATTTGGTTTCAGAATTGAAGCTAAAGCTATTTGAATTTTCGCATTCATCTTTCGCTTTTGGGTTTTAGCTTCCAAGATCTCAGTCACGCTTCCTCGATTTCATTCTTCTTAAAATCTATGAAATCTGCCGCTTATTGAGATTGATATATCTGGGTAAAGTTGCACGAAATGCGCGTGTGATCTTTTTTTCTTATGCGGTTTGGCTCAAGAATTGCTAATTTTCTGGAATACTGCAATTTGTTATGGAATCTCTTGTCCTGCAGAATATTTATTTATTCTTTCTCGACATGTTATGAATTGAGGCCACTATTAATCTTTGGTTTATTTAGATTTATGCCTTTTGTTTGGCTCTGATGAATTTGTGGTTATGCGTAAGAGAGAATGGCTTTCTTTGCTTGTGGCTATCAGAAGTCAAATTTGTCTCTTCGATTTGTTGTCTCTTCAACCAAGTCAAAATTTTCAGGAGTTCCTGAAGATATCCCGTTTCTTATGGGTGTGCTCCCCCATCCTCTCCCCAAAAATAGTTGAAAAATATTATCCTTTTCTTGTTTATACATGAGCCACCTAGAAGTCCTCTCACCCTTCTCTCTCTTTTATTTTATTAATTCTTTTGGTTAGTAAAAGTTGAGTCTCTTTTTCTATATACATTAATATTGCTGAATTTGTAAAGGGATAAGAATCTTGAGCTGTCTTTCTTATGGGAGAAGAATAGCATCTCCCTTTTGCTTGGGGGGGGGGTATGGAGGTTGTCTTTTGAATTTCCATTATGTTTCATTATTCATGAAATGTTCTGATCTTCTACAAAACTTAATGTTTTGGCTATAGAAAAGGTCAACTGAAGTCATTAAATAAACATGAGTGACTCCTGACCTTGCACAATGCCTATGTGATTTTTATCACCTTGCAAATCAAGTATGTGCTGGTCACTTACCTTTTTAAATTCTTTTCTTGTTTGTTGTAGGTCAACCAGATATTATTGGAGTTTAATATGGCTGGAAACAAGAAAATAGAGACATGTACGTCCTTTTGGTTCTTTGGTCAATGTTATCTGTAGGAACGTAGTATGACTTAGACTGTGTAGTTATTAAGGCATACCATTGTGGTGTCCACGGCTGAGTTTTGTCAGTACGTGTGCAAACTGTCACCATAGCATTGGTGCAATGTTGTCAACTAATCACTCGACGATCTAACTGTTTACTTGATATGATTCATGAAGAAAACTGATTGGCACTTCTTCCCTGGAATATTGGTATTTCCTTGAACGTTTTAGTCATGTAAATCTGATTTGGTTTACTATGGACATATGTGATCTAATTCAGGCATATCTTGTATTGAAGCTTCTATCTGATTCCATTTTCTTGCATGCAGATCAGGTAAACGCCCCTGCTGCAAAGTCTGAATTATCAGTCAATCTTCCTGATAAAGATATGGTAAGAGTTTGTTGACTTGGTTTATTTTACTCTAAGACTAGCTTCTCTTATTTCTTATTTGTTTTTAAGATGGGCTTTGTTGTCATGTGATACTTCCTGATATTCATGTAACAATCATATAGTCCTCATGTAAAGCATCTCGTTTTCGTATATAAATGTCTTCTTCTATATGTTTGCTCCATCCCTTGTTAATTTTTTTTGCTAAACCCTCTTGAGTTCCTTTGTTACTTGTTACCTGTCCAAGAGTAGAAGCAGGTGCACCTTCGTCACTGGACTGGTGTTGCTATTATTCATGATTGTTTGTGTTTGAACTGATATTATTTGCCAAGGTTGCTCTGCAGTTCCACTTATGAGGCTTTTCAATCATCTCCATCTTCTCATCATGTTTCTTCCTTTTTGGTCCTTCAGTTGATAATTTTAGCTCTCAAAATATTCTTATATATTTGCATGAAAATTTTCTGACAGCATTACAGCAACACAGCAATACCATGATTATGGTTCTTCACAAATAAATTTTCTAGGGGATTGGACGCAAATATTTTACCAAAATCAAGGATTAGTATTCTGCAAAGCAACTTTCAAATTTGTGCATATTCTTTTTCTTTCTTGCATTTGTAATAATTGAGATGCATGCATATAGTTTTGCAGCATATGATTCTATGACAATGGCCTCAAGTGAATCAGAAAGTCAAAAAATTGTATTCTATAATGTATTGAGAACACTATGTTTTGTAACCTGAGATCTCCTGTTTTCAGGTGAAAGATGGATTACCATCTGAGTCTGTGTCGTCTGTATCTGCTGGGGGCAATGTTGTATCTGGAAAAAGTGCAACTGATCAACCTGTAAGTTCAGAGCAGGGTGTCTATTATCCGCCTACCAGCTGTTATGATTATTATTATCCAGGTAATGTTTTCATCTCCATCTGGAATTTAGAACAGTTTAGATCTTATAACATAATTGTATAACCCATAACATTGAAACTCTGACAGTATCCAACCTAAAAAGATGATTGCTATATTTTATGATAAATACTGTACTGCAGGAGTACTGGAGAATAATAATAGTATTACATTAGGATATGAAAATGATTAGTTTATCTTATCAGTCAAGGTTGGGGCTATTAATATAGTTATATGTTAGAGGTCATTAACTATTCAGTGTTTGATTTAAAGAGGTGCCACTTTATGAGGTTTATCTCTGTGATTAGGTTGCTATATATGATCTCCTGTTTCTGTCTGTAGCTAAAACTTGCTGCAGTGTTTGTAAACTTTAACATTTCAATTGTTTCTTGGCCATCAGAATGGGGCGAGCATTTGGGTACTGTAATGGTTGGATGGGTGTTTCTACCTTATAATTGATATCTTGAGATATTTGTAGCTGAAGGTTCTTGTAAAACAGCCTTTAGCTTGATCCATTATTTTCCTTATGTTCTATAGGATACAATGGAAACTTTACCCAGTCTGATGACAAAGGTTTTCCTAACACTCCTGGTGGTTCTTATGCGGTATGCTCTTTGTGCTGTGCTTTCTTGATTTGTAAATTCCTGTTTTTCTGTTTGTACTAAACTATAATATTTATCTTGAATATTACTCCTGATATGACGATTCTCTAATTTACCAGGGCATCCAACAGGATAATGCTTCACTCCTATATTACGTTCCTAGCTATGGTACATATTCAACTGGTTTTGTGGGTGTTGATGGAAAACAAGCATACACATCATCAGAATATCCGTGCTCATATGGGTCAGAGGTGTTTCCATGTTATACATATGATTCGGCCTATGCTGGGAATGGTTTGTCCAGCAATAAAAGTGGCTCTGTAAAATCTGCAGGCACTAGTGGCTCTGGGAGGTCAAATGGCTTTAATGTTGCCAAAACTAATAACAACCTCTCAAGCAAATCTTCAGCTTTACCTTATAATTCCAAAACCCAACAGCCAAATTCTTCGAGGTCTATCTATCAGAATCAGTCTCTTCATCCATTGAACAAGGTATTTTGTTTTGGGATCAATGTATTTGAAATCCAGCTGCTTGTTTCGGTGATTAACTATCACATTTTAACATGAAAGGAGAAATGGATGATAATACTATATAATATTTTTTTTAGAACCTCATAATTGCAATTTCGTTCCCAAGTTCACTTTGTTATTACCAACTCATTTGGCCTAGAGTAATTTGGTCCACTGAATTTGTGCAAATATTATTTGATTTTGTATTCTGGCTTCTGTATTGCTTTAATATCATTGCTGTCATGTTAGATGTCTTATCCTGGTTTTTATTTTCTTGCAGTTGGGTGCTGGTTTCCAGTCATCTGGCCTCATGAGAGGAAATCAGCCTTCTGGAAACTTCTCTTCATTTGCCAGCCGAAACCCTCGTTCTTTTCCGCAATATGGTCAAGTAAATTACCAGTCGAATGTTGGATTTTGGAACAACAATTACAGATCCAGGTCAAGAGAAAATTTTGGCAGAAGTGGAGAAATCAAAGCTGCAAGTGAATTAACTCGTGGCCCTAGGGCTGACAATAGGAATTCCTCTAAGTCGCCAGCTGATGTTGAACAACTGGGTTTTGCAATTGAGAGGGATAAATACAACTTACAAGAGTTTGAGGCAGTGTATGATAGTGCAAAGTTCTTTGTGATCAAGTCATATAGCGAAGATGATATTCACAAATGCATCAAATATGATGTCTGGTCAAGTACTCCAAATGGCAATAAGAAGTTAGATGCTGCTTTCCGTGAAGCTGATGCTAAAATGACACAGGCTGGCAAAAAATGTCCAGTGTTCCTATTTTTTTCGGTGAGCTTGTGCTCCTTTATTTTGACCCAGTACTAGAAGTTAGTAGTTGCTGTTATTGGTCATTTATCATTTATCTTCTTATAGTCATGTTATTATTATTGGTCATATACCATTTTTATCTTTTTATAATCATGTTTTTTGTGTTCTGTATCTAATTTTTCTTTTGTATTTAATTAAGAGACACGATTTTTGTACTTCAGGTGAATGGAAGTGGGCAGTTTGTTGGTGTTGCTGAGATGATTGGGCAGGTCGATTTTAGCAAAAATATGGACTTTTGGCAGCTCGACAAATGGAATGGTTTCTTCCCATTGAAGTGGCACATCATTAAAGATGTCCCCAACACTCAATTGCGAGACATTATCCTTGAGAACAATGAAAACAAGGCCGTCACTTATAGCAGGGACACTCAAGAGGTAATATTACCTTACCGGAATTCAAATCATAATTGCAAGCTCGTCATTTTTGGTTGATCCTGTTTAACTCTGCTTTGCTTCTGGCAGATTGAACTGAAACCGGGCCTAGAAATTCTAAGCATTTTCAAGAATTACTCTGCTAAAACTTGCGTACTCGATGACTTCGGCTTTTATGAAAACCGTGAGAAGGCGCTGAAAGCAAAGAGGGGTGGCGTAGCAGTTTCTCAAACCAATGGCTTTAGAAATGGTGATTATGAGGTGAGCTTTTGTGATACACATGCTTGTGCTTATTGATGTTGATGCAAAATGTTTTACTTGTGACTGATGTCTAATATGAATTGCGCAGAAGCACTCTGACGCTGTAGAGTCCGCCAAGAACAGTCAGTCAGATTCTTCATCACTTGTTTCATTAACTGAAAACCTTTCGCTTGAGCCTCAACCACTGCAGAGTAGTATATGAGCACGATCAGTTAGGATAGTATAGGAGAGAGAGAGATTGAGAGAAAGGGAGAGAGGTTACTTTTCATCAGTTTTGTTAGGTAAGTTTAGTCATTGTTTTCAAGACTCCCATTATCCTGATGATGATGGTTTTATCTTTTAAGCGATTCATACCTTCTTTAGCTTTGGATCTTTGTTACGTTTGGATCTATCTTGATTTTTCATTGGCAATATTATTTCTGTGGGTTTTGTTAACACCTGCAAAGTGAGGGAGACTGTTGAACAGCTGTATGCTGAAGATCAAATTTAATAAATCAGATGAACAGTTTCACGTTTAATTATATTATGATTTTTCTCTTTTATGTCACTCTTCTATAAATGTGCTTGGAGCATATAATAAATGCAAATGTCCAGAAACAATTATAATATGATTTCTACTTGCATATTGCATAATTTTTTGATGTCCCAACAATAAAGGTTTCGTCTATTTATTTTATGAATATGCGGTGTTTTCCGAAAAATATCAGGGAAAATTTTAAAAGAAATTATAATTGCATAATCTATGATATAATTTAGTACAATTGAAGTTTAATACCACTATAATTCCACCGGGAAATGATTGAATATATCATTTTTTCTTTGGCTCTGTATAAAGGTAAATTGAAGAGTCTTTCGAAACGATATAGTATATATGGGTAAAGGTTCGATTTTGTCTCATCATTTCGGGTATTTATTCAAAAATGTCCTGTCGTTTAGGTAGCTATCATTAGGTACCTAATGTTTTATTCTTTAGAACAAAATGTCTTGCATAAAATTTCCAGAGATCAAGATATTGACGAGGTAGTTGAATTTATACATTGCTTAATCTACATGACAATAAACATCTGATGTGTAATTTTAACCAAATAAAAAACAAAAATTAAAAATGTACAGAAATGAGAATTGCAACACTCAATCCCCAAATTCCCTCAATTAGGCAAATCACCCCCAATTCCCCAAATCTCCCAAATCATCCAATTCACTCAAATCGCCCCCAATGTAAATGAAGAGAGCAACTGATTTTATTTGTAATATGTAGAGGAAAGATGAGATATTAATTGGGACGAATTTGTTAGCCTAGTAATGGAGAGATTTGCAAATATTGACAGGGGAAATTTAATTGCCCAATTCAGTAAGCTGAAACAAAAAGATAGTGTGATGAGCTATGCCATGCAGTTTGCAGTTTGTAGTTTGACGAATAAAAGACATTTTTTATTAATAACAAAAGAAATATTTTAGAGAAATATTCGGAGTTCATCACTTAATATTTTGGGAAGAAGGTTGGAGAAAATAGTATATAGAAGAAATGCACTAAAATTAGGAGTTTATCACTTAATAAGGAAGACGACGTCTCGAGGACGATACATGTTGCCGTTCTTCCTCCACACTGTAAGAATACTCTTTGGACATCGTCGCACTACCGTTCTTCCTCCACGCCGCACCGTCGTCCTTCCTCCATGTTGTACCGCCGTCCTTCCTCCTTGGGCGATTTGATCGTAGGTTTGTGTGTTTCAAGAGAATCACGACTTGCATTTTTTGTTTAAATTTGATTGAAATTACACCTCAGATGCCCATTACCACGTACATAAGCGATGTGTAATTTCGGCTACCAAGTCAATATCCCGATCGCCGGAAAATTTTTGCGGGATATTTTATTCCCAAAAATGAAACTTTAATTACCTAAACGGTAAATCATTTTTGAGTAAACGCCTCAAATGATGGAGCAAAATCGGACCTTTACCCTATATATATATCGTAATTTGTGGTAATCATAAAAACAAAAAGAACTCCGGTCATGTAAAATTGTACTATGTAGACAGGAGTAGAGAATTGGTGCAGAAATTCAGAATAAACCTCAATTTTTGATGCCGGAATATATTTCCAATTAGGCCACTTAATAAAGGAAAGATAATTATAAGAAACAAACAGAAACCAAAGGGAAAAAGGAGAAGGTTCATGTAGCTACCATGTTCAGAAAATCAAGAGCTTAAACATAGATGAACCATAACTGGATGAGAAAAAGTTTGGCATCACTGATACAAAAGCATTCTTGAATGCAGCATTCATGGCTGCTGCGACGTCCCAGTAGCTGGCGGGGGTGGAGCTGCAGGCATCCTACCTTGATACTGTTGAGGGTACTGTTGATTAGGCGGCGGCACTGGAGGAGGCGGTCCCATGTAGCCATACTGCGGGTAGTATGGTGGGTAAAATTGCCCCTGAGGGGGCGCCATGCCCGGATAGCCATACTGCTGAGCTTGTTGATGCTGCTGTTCAGAACCACTTCTATTTTCATTAGATCCAGAGGGCCCACTGGAAGGCCCCTCTTGAGACGGAATGAGAGCGCCCATCCTCTGGGGATCCATAGAAGGATAATATGCCCTCTCATGCTGAGGCAGAGGAGGAATGTTGAAATATGGCATTGGTGGTGGTTGTGTTTGTGACCCAGGTGAGGGAGCCTGAAGAGGCTGGTTCTGTTGCTGCGATATGACTGCCCTTGGGAGCAACCCACTGTGAGTCACTGCTGCTTGCTGCTTTGCTTCGTCAGAGCCTTCAGACTCCAGCTTTGGAGCTTGCGGTCTGCCCCACAGCAGCTTCATCCTCAAGCCTTTAATAACTAGTTTGTTGGAAAGTTCCTCAGCTGCTTTCTCAGCACCTTCTCGTGTCGTGTAAGTCACGAAGGCACAAGCCCTCTGGAGAACCATCTTGACAGACTCAATTTCTCCATGCGCGTAGAAGTTGTCTCTTAGATCCTGCTCGGTAATCCTAGCATCAAGCCCTCCCACATAGAGCGTTCTAATGCTCTCATCGTCAGGAGGCTCCAAAGAAGGCATTTCTCCAGCCTTGTTCAAGAGCTTCATTGCCACTGGATCATTCACTCTGCAATTGCATGCAACGAGACAGCAAAAGACTCAGTATATCACAAGAAGATAAACTAATTGCAGATTTATACACAGACCAGATTATAGTACTAGTATGACCAGTGTCTAAATCACACAGATTCTTCCACCGAGCTGGGAGAAAGAGGAACAGAAACAGAGAGTAAAAAGGATGAAAGAATTAGACACTAACATATGTACATCCAAAAAGTACAATTATTAGCCAGCATCACAAAGCTGAACAGGGATAAAAACACATAACAGATACAAATATTCAAGTTATTGTACACTATAGAGGCCCCAAAATATGCAAGGTAGCAGGACACAAACCATCCATTCAAATGACCAAATAATAGTACACCCAGTGTGATATCATTAGGATTTAGCTGAGAACAAATGCTAGTCTGTAAATAAATCTCAAAATCAACTTGTATATTTATTTTTCAGCCTACATATACAAATGCATGCATTCACATAAGAAAAATATCTTTATGTAAAGAAAATAATTTTTACATACCCGTAGTAGCGATCTTTAATGTTTTGTTGAGACAATTCACCTTCAACAGGCATCTCGTGCCTGTAAGGGCACTCTGGACCTCTTGTACATTGACCACGAACAAAGAAACTGCAAACATGAGCTCGGTTTCTCTTGTAATATGGTGTGGTTCTCTGGAGCTTCAAAATAGTATCATTCGGGCGAGCCTTTCCAAATGAAGACTCGTAATCTATCCCAGCTCTTGCCTGTGTTTAACAAGTTTTTAGTTATCAAAAGTGGAGTAAAGAGACACATGAAAACTACTAACTAAATAAAAAAGCACCGTTAAAATCTGCGAGAAGGCTAAGAATGAGTGGTAGGTCATAACTAGCAAACAAGAGACATTTGCCCCAGCAACAATGCAACATAAAATTTCACGAATTGATGGTAGTGCGCCAAAATATCATAAAAAACATCTCCATGTGTTAGTTACTAGTTAGGGACTTTGTTGATCAATATGCAAAGCAAATATATATTTACAATACAGAACTGATAGCAATCTTAGCACCAACAAAAGACACCACAATCAGTAGTAATGTCGCATATCACAAGAGGTTTGCTCACAAGTATTGGCATTTAACTTTCAGACATTCCCCTAACCAAATCATTATCCGAATAGGTAATAGCAGATATGAAACTGTTTTGATGCGTCCCAAATTGGTAAAAACAAAAAAAAAAAAAACAAATTCCAATCAAGATATGTACATGGAAAGAGTTTTGAGTGTTTGGATACAGAAGCCCAAGGTATATATTAGTGTTTACAGAAAAGGGTTCTTTGTGAAGGAAAACATACCTTGCGATCATGCTCCTCTGCAAAGTATTCCCTATTCACATCACTCTTTGGAATAGCATCATTAGAATTAATACTCAGAGCAGTATCGCGGACCTGAACAGGCAATCCATACTCAAGATCCAAAAGGCAGACCTGACAAACATTTTTCAGCTTACTACAAGTTTGGCATATCTCAGACTTCTTGTATCTTGCATCACGACCGGGCCTCCACCTGAACACCGTAAATGGCCGAGTGCAGATCTTACACTCCTTATCATAATCAGCTTTTGTCTGCGGCAAAGTACAAGTATGAGCAAAGGAGGCCGATATTGCTCGGATACTTATAATAATCACACCGTAAATGGAAGCCAATCGAAAATCCGAACATTTACAAACAAGCCATCTACCGAAAAGATTCTGTTTCACGAACACCTTAAAGCTAACTCAAATCTACTTCCACATTAAATCAATCTCTACACGCATAAAACAATCCGCAAACCAAGAGAAAATTGACAAGAAGAAATTGTAAAGTACCATTCGGACGTATGGATTGTCGCCAAGGCATGATTCACATATAATTGGGAAATCAGACCGCTCCCACCCATCAGCTTCCGCGTCCCTCAGCAGCCTGTATGCCATTCTCTTCCGAACTTGAAATTATTACCTGAACAACAGCAATAGAAAATAAAATCAGTTGAAACCATAAGAAATCACATGGTGCATTTAAATGTACCAATCTCCCCTCCCAACAGAAGCCCTAAAATTGCACTCAATGCGATACCTTGTAGTTGTTTGTCCGCAACAAGACGAGCTCCCGTAGGTGCGAATATAAGGATAGTAAGAAAAGCAGTTGCGGGAGGCGACGGCGTATGTAGACAGTGGCGGGGGAGGTGCGGCGGTGAGAGGGCTGAGAGAATTTGAGAGGATGAGAGAGAAATGTGAACTCCGCGATTGGACAATGAGGGTTATGGGGTTAAGGCCGCGTTTGGATATCCTAGTATATTTTTGCTAATTGCAAGTATAATTAAGATTATAACACATGTTTACCCCATTTACTGAATTATATTTTAATTAAGTTCGAATTTAAAAGTTAATTACTGTTTTTACTGAAAATATTTCTGGTGCCCTTTCCATTTATATTGATCTATAATATCATAATTCCTAATAATAAAATTTATCTTGTAATAATAGCACTTTCGGATTTCAACAATAAAACGACATCATTTCATTGGTAAGTTAACGTTATTTTAACCATACATGTCGCACAAAATAGCTTATATATGTAAATATTGTAATATTTCTGACAATCAATATTGAATAATAACATTGTATTTTTTTTTGAATAATAACAGGAAAAATACTTTATATGATTTTTCAAAAGAATTCACTGATTAATACCATTCAGCTGAATTAGCTAGCTTGGGGTCCGCCTAACTTCTTACAGAAGCGGGCGGAATACCATCAACAAAAGAATGTTCTGAAGACGACGGAACGAGGCGGGCGGAATACAGGAAGATGAGGAAGGAGAATTTGTTGATGGTTTCGCTAGGTTGTGAAAACATATATTATTGCGAGTACTGTTTTTTAGGATAATTGCATTTAAAATCATAAAGAATAAGACAATTCTGGTTTGTTTGGCGCTTTTTAAAATTTTAATGACAAATCACGAAGTTTTAAAAATAATCAATTGTCTCATCTGACTAAATTAAATTACGAAATTTTAAAATTCTCAACTGCCGCATCTGTCTGTCGTCGTCTTAAGCTTCACAATACGATGTCATTTTGCTAACCGACCGTTTATTTCACGTGGGCTTTTTGGTCTACCAACTCAGTTTCAATTTCTCCCAAATTTAGTCAGATTAAACAATTGAGATTTTTTAAAATTTCGTGATTTAATTTGGTCAAATGAAATAATTGAATTTTTTTTAAATTTTGTGATTTGTCATTCAAATTTTACACAATATTGAACAAATCAAAATTTGCTTATTCTTTTTGATTTTACAGACAATTGTCCCCTATTTTTTATACTATTTTTTAAATGTACAATATTAATAAGTGGTTTTTGAATTTGTTGCCTTCAATGCACGATTTCTAATATCATTAATTCAATTCACACATTTCAGATTGATAATTTGAATTTCGGCCCACTTTCATTTTGAATTTAGCATTTAGATCCTCTATCTCAATTTTAGTATCTCACACCATGTCCTTCTATCATTTTCTTTAATGATATGATAATAATTTTTTATTATTTAATAAATATTATTAAAATAATAAAATTAATAGTATAACATAGAGGATGAAACATTGAGTTGGAGTAAAGGATCCCATCTCATTACCTACATCACTAGGTCAAAATCCATACATGATGTATAATTGCAAAATTGGCTAAACATGTTCCACAAATAACTAAATTAACGAACACTTTTGATGACAAGTACAGTTTATACCCTATTCTTGGACATGGTCGAGTAATTAAGTTTATGGAAACATTGATTGGTAACGTGTGTTAAGTTGCATGGTTGTTGAACAAAATCCCATGATACCTTAACCTTCAATTCACAGTCTCCATCTATCTCTAACTGTATCACCCATATTCTCACTTCCAAGCTAAGATATCTCTCTCTCTCTCTCTCTCTCTCTCTCTCTCTCAAACACACACACACACCCCACCATATATTACATAGCCCAATCTCCTCACAACTGCAAAACTTCTCAAATTTCACATCTCTCCCTCTTTCTCTACATGGAAGACCAAGTCCAAAACGATCTCGATCCCCACGACCAAACCACCGCCGCCGTGGACCACCGCTGCAACGTGGACAGCTCCCGGCCGTTTCGGTCGGTGAAGGAGGCGGTGGCCATCTTCGGAGAGCGGTTCTTGGCCGGCGAAGTTTACTCTCCGAAGCCCTTCGCATTCCCCAAGAAAGAGACGCCATTCTTCGCGTCGACTCCAGAGCACGACAGACAGCCGCCGCCTCCCGACTCCTCCGGCGAGGCGGCGCTGGCGGACAGCGTGAAGAAGCTGGAGACGGAGCTGGAGGAGACAAAGGCGGAGCTGAAGCTGCTCAAGGACAGAGAGTCCGAGACGGAGGTGGCCCTCGCCTCCTTGAACGCCGAGCTCCACCGCAGCATGTCGAAAATGGCGCGGGCCGAAGCGGCCGCCGCCGCCGTGGATCGGGGGCCTTCGCCGAGCCTGGCGCAGGTGCTGAGTGTGGAGGAGGAGAAGATAAGTATGTTGCTTGGGGGGAAGAAGAAGAAGGAGAGGAGAGAGATGATGAAGAAAAAGAAACCTATTATACCTCTCGTCGGAGACTTGTTTTCCAAGAACAAGAGGTCGACGGCGGCGGCAACTCTGCATAATCCTCTCTATGCGTCTTCTCACCTTCTATGAGTGTTTGCTTCTTCCTCATCATTGTATTTCTGATTTCTGGTAGTTCATCTTTCATGTATTACTTTGAATTATGTGAAGAAAAAAAATAAAAAAATAGAGAGAGAGAGAGAGAGAGATCTTGGTTTGATCCATATTAAAGCAATGGGAGCTTGTTTGTATAGTTTTCGATTGGGCATTTCTGGTGGGTGCAGCCGCACTTAACCCTGATTAGGGTTTAATTATGAAATAGTAAACTCTAACTATGAATTAATTACCATAATCAACACCCAAATAAATATTAATTAATTTTGATCTTTACTTATAATTGTTGTATATTATCTAATAAAGAGAAACTTAATCATGAGCTACATCAAAACGTTCCCGATGAATTTAGGTTGCACAGACCGACCATAGTTTCTCACGGACCAAAAATTGTGTTATAGGCCTAACGTAAAAAAAATTATAGTTCGGATATGTCTACACTTCTAAATCAGTGAGAATAATTTTAATAAAATATATTAAAACATGAAAAAGGTTAATTACGGGGTCAATAAAACAGAAGACATATTTTAAGAAAAATGAAATATAATGGGTAAATCATAAATAAGACATAATAACATAGTAAAGCTACAGGTCGCCGGCCAACTGAGTGAAATGGAATGACCAAACTGAAATATTAAATGCGGTTTGAATTTTTCGAATTATCCGATTGGATTAAATCTTTTTTTTGAAACTTTAATTTTCGGTTCAATTTCGATTTATTTTTTTAAAAATTGAGAAAGTCGAAAAATCTAAATTATATTTAATATATGTGATTTAATTTAAATATCATATTAAAAAATTATTCAAATATTATTTTGTTTAAATATTTCTAACCTAATATATACAATTATTCAAAAAAAGATTATTTCAGATTTTTTGAATTTATGGTTTTTTTTTGGAATTTTTTGGATTTTTCGGTTCCGTTCGAATTTATTTATAAAAAAATTGAATTTTCGGATTCGGTTTTCCGATATTTCAAATCGGTTCAGACTAAGCAAAATGAAAAATCAAATCCGAAATTCGAATGCTCGCCTCCATCGCTCGTATAACAAAAAATACTAACAACTTTTTAGACAAATTTATGGCGACTTTTTCTATATATCTATTTAACTAACAAGGAGATATATAGTGAACTAGAGAGGAAATTGACAAGACAGTTGTCCTACTTTGAGTTCATATAAATACAACTATATACTCTGGAGGTAAATTATAGAGTTTTAATATTTTAACTATAATTATAATGCATTTATATTTTATAAAATATATAGTATCTCTATACTCCACTTGACTTTCATTAGGAGAAAAGTTCGTACCTTTTTAATGTATTAACTATATTATTGGAATATTTATTCTCCAGTTAAATATTTATCAAAAGTCTTCAGTTATTTTTAATACTTCTCAGTTTAACTTTCAGGAGTTAAACGAAGAATTATTATTGATTCTTTAAAAAAATATACTAGAAATTAATTATTCAATTACTAATTATATACAAGAAATTAAAAAATTTAAAAGAAAATTATATTTAAAATTCAATAATAGTCACAAGTATTGTATATTAAAAATCTAAAAAAAAAAGATCTCAAAATGTACCTGAATTATAGGTGATAGAATAGAATATACTCTCTCCGTCTATAAAAAATAATCTTATTTTTCCCTTTTGGTCCATCCACCAAAATTAGTCTATAAAAAATTTTCACAACATCATACCCCTAAACATCAATTTATTTATCTTTACAACCACATTTTCCCAATCCCTCTTCTACTTTATCAACCAATTTTTTTCTCTTCAATCATTTTTTTCTCTCTATTTTATATTATCAATTATACGTTAAAATTCGTATCGTCCACCAAATTATTTATTTTTAATTTTGTGGAAGGTTAGATTTGTATCCATCTTAATTAACCGACTGGGAAACAAGAACGGAGACCTGGTGTGTTTGGTATCTTTTCCAAAATATAAATACTAATAATTGTTAGAGAATACAGATCAAAATAATCAAGCACATTCTCTCTCAACAATGGCGAGTAGATCTCCCTCCTCTCTCCTCAAATCCCCCCTCTCTCTCCTCCTCCCACGAGGTGACGCTTTCCTCTACCTCTTCGCCCTTCTCTCCATCTTCTCTCTCCTCCTCCACCACCTCACTCCCGCCGCCGCCCAACCCCACTTTGAGGGATTCGACGCCGATGAAGACGACGATTTCGCCCTCGGAGAACCCAAATCCGACGAGTTCATCCGGCCTATCCGTTCCTCTCCTCCGATTTCTCTATCCACCTCCACCCCTGAGTCCCACCACGGCCCTCCCGAGACCGATCAGTCCCAGATTCAATCCCCGCCGTCCGATCAAAACCCTAAGCCCGCTTCCACTTCGTCGTTTGACTACTGGGATGAAGACGAATTCGAAGGAATCCCGCCGACTGAACCTATGACTGAATCTGCTGCTGCTGCTGCTTCTGAATCGGATCCAGTCCCGAGCTCCGATGATTCGGTTAAGGATCCGAACTCGGATGTGAAGGTTCCAAGGAAGATTACCTCGTTTACCATTGAGATTGGTTGTGTTTCATTCTTAATCGTGTTTGCCATCAACTATTTCACTGGGAAAAAGGAGAATGAGAATCTGGCTTTGGCTTGGGCTAGCAAGTTCGCGACCAAGGACTCGATCTTCGAGAAGAATTTCAGCCTCTTGGGAGTCGGCGAGACCGACGACTCCCCGCTGCTGTTGCAGGAAGGGAAGAATGTCTTCAAGTTCTACGCGAGTGGTAGGAGGTATTGCTCGGGATTGCTGGCGACGATGGAGCTCAAGAGCCGGCACGATTTGATTTCGAGGCTGTACAACATGGTGGTGCCCTGCAAGGATGAGATTACGTTTGAGGTTTATATGAACGATGATTCGATGGATCAGGTGGTTTTTGCATTGGCGAGGAAGAAGATGGCCAAGACGATGCAAAAGGAGCTGAGAGATCTGCAGAGGTTCGCGGGGCTAGTCAATCCTCCGAATGGGAGGAAATGGGTGGCGGAGGAGCTGCAGGTGGTTTCGGAGTCCAAGGAAGTTGCTACAGATTTGATAACTGATGCTGTGCTTGATCAGGTATTTGTCTAAATTGCGGTCTTTATTTGGTGATGAATTGCTACTCAATGATTTGGAAATTTAGCAACACTTCATTCTCATGATAGAGCAATGAGATTTTCATATCCGGGGTTTAGTTGGTTGAGGAGGATTTAGCGAGGCATTTATGAGAATAACCTTTGTGTATGATTTGCTTTCTAAACTCTTAGAATGAGCTATTTCTGATTCTGCAACTCTTGTTTTGGTAATGGCAATGGATATTAATTTCATAATTCAATTGTATAATGATTAGGACTCTGAATCTTATAGAGTAGAGTTTGATTTGCGTATCTGAAGACAAATGAGTCTAGTTATAGCATACACTATGCATCATGTTATTTCATATGCACTGCGGTGAAACTGTTGGAGCTTTGTTCATAGTTATTAAGTGTTGCAAGCAGTTGTATTTAGTTAACCTATAGAGGTCATATTATGTTTCATAAGTTGATGTGCTTTGAGGTTTGGGGGATATGAATAAATAAACTAAACCTTCTGTTCAATCTTGCCTAACTTTTGTTTATTTCCAAACCCATATTTGTTTGTTGTAATATTTGCACCAAAGTTGCGGCATCTTCATACTTGGCATTTGTCTGTCTGATATGTGAGATTGCTTTTCCGGTCTTTCTGATACTTATATCTATTGTCTTGTTGTCGTGCCTTTTATTCTATTTGATAGAGAAGTCTGTAAATCTTTTTTTTATTACATGGAAAAGGAGGGTCTGGACAAGTAAACCTCATTTCTTCTTGACCGTAATGTAGTACTCTCTTATGGAATTAATACAGGTTTTTGGCGACAAAGCTTTTGAAAAATCTGGAAAAGGTTTCATCTCAATGCATTTCTCGGATCAACAGCCGGGTTCAAGCAAAAAGATGCTCATATTTAAGTTTGCTCTCCCTGATGAGAATAACATGGCTGATATGACTCGTTTGGTTGCTCTTGTACCTTACTACATTGACCTGATTGGACGATACAAGCTCAGTTCACATGTAAGTATAACATCTTATTCGGTATGTTTTGAGTATCGTGGTGTAAAGTAAAGGGTTACTTAGCGAACTACGAATTGTATGCCAGGCTCGATCGAAAACAGAAGCAGCCAGAGCAAAGGTTGCCCAGGAGCTGTACAAAGAACTTCAATATGCGAGGCAAGACGCTTTGCAGAAAAAGAAGACCGAGCAGAGAAAGAAGTTGGAGGAGGCTGAGGCGAAGCTAAGTGCTGAGGCTCTTCGCAAGAAGGAAGCTAAAGACCGTTCTCGCCAAATGAAGAAGGCAATGCCGAAAATGAAGATGACTAAGGCTCATTAGATCTGAAATTTCAGCTGTAGACATTATGTCATTGTTGTCATTTACATTTGGATTACTGCTCTGTCCAATGACTAAAAGTTCTTCTTACATGTATGCCAAAGTCAGTTTGGTCTTTCTTCAACCTTGATACTTTCTGTGATACTTGAATGTAGCAGTAGCGCTAGTCCTAATATGATGGAACACCTAGGATCCTCTTATTGGGGAAAAGTTTTTGATCCATACCACTTGTAGAGGAATGGAACTTATATGACTCCTCCTAAAAGTAAAGAAGCATTCTTTTATTTCCTATCGTTGTTTTTATGAATGAAACTAGTTAAAATGATACTCCATTTGGAATCAAAACTAAGTTTTTTCTCAGCCTGCTGTGGATGGATTATGAGCAAAACTAATTTTAGTTAAAATAGTTATAGAGACGCATCAAAGCTTGATCTTCGTCAGTAAAACTGATGTAATGTTTTTATATCTATCTCATATGTGTTACATTTAAATGCAAGTACTTGAGGTGCAACTTATGGTGAGAAGAAACGAGCTTGAAATCTTTTTCTCAAGGTAACAGATACAGCAGAGCCTACGAGTGGCCAGGTGGTAAGGAAGGCAATGTAGGCAAGCAACCACATAGATGTCCGATTCTGACGGGAGAGTTGATTCAGGCGTTTCATCACCGGAGCAACAATGGCGGCAATACCTTGATCAGTATTTGGTGGCCGACTGAGTTCAACATGGATTCTGTCTCCAGCTTTGTTTTGTTCTTGGTGTTCGACTTGTGTTTCATCGCTTACTCCACCAACCATGCCGTCTCTGGAGAGGCGCACGTAAGGGGCCTGATCGATGGATGACTCCACAGGGTTGACGGAGGGGACTGAAATCTGCAACTCACCACCCAAAAAAAGGGAATGATCATTCTTACATATTAATATATATATAAGAAGAAGTTAATATATGAAACTACTTAGAAATGACAAAATCAATTATCATAATAATATATAAAATGAAAAACAATTTCTCTTCCACCTCTATTTTCCGGGGACTGGATTGCAGAATACTGAAAAATTCATCCACGGCCCTTACCCACCTACAAAGGGATAAATTATTTTGAGGTAATCCAAGAAACCATAACCAACTAGCCACATTTTAAAGCAGTTAAATCAGTTGAACAGCCATATACACTAGTTTACCAGACACTTGTTGCAGTTAAGCCTTCGAAAAAAGGTAAATGCCCTCCATGTTCTGTAGTAGCCAACACAACGTTTTTATTTAACCTGAAATGACCATTATATGTCAAGATAAATGAAAAACTGTACATAAGAACAGAAAACAAAAGGCACAAGGACCCTTATTAACATTGAAGTTTCTCACTTTTCCAATATCTTAGTTTATCCATACTTGATTTAGTTTTAGGCTAAACTAGTAACCTTACCTTGCAATCATTACAAATGCAATTTGAAGGTTGATTACAAGTTGATGAGCAGATTACATACCTGCACTCATCCCATGGAATAGCTTCGCGTGTACATATAGGATCATCTAAAGCATTGATGCAAAGAAGGGGCACCATTACACCTCCCACAAAATTAGCACTGCTACAACGCCTATAGTAGGTATCCACGGTCTGAGGAAAAGCATGGATCATTCAGTCCTTCAACATTGGCCACGAGAAGAAGATGATTCCAAGCATGGATTAATTACCTCATAGTTACCAAGAACACGAGTTGCTGAATCATCAAAGTCCCGAACTGAACGTGACTGTAGATGTGAGGTTTAATCATGTTTAATCATCTTCATTCAACATAGAGCAAAGTTTGCTAATGAAGTTATGGAATCAGTTTGAAACTGAGATTCCATAATGATTTTGGAACTCAAATGAAAAACATTGTTTGAATACCAACGTGTGTTTATAAAATCAAAAGGTACCTTTTGAATGCCTTCCCAGTTTGAAATTCGAGAAAGGACAGCTTCATGCCTAGAAATATCCATATTCAAATCAAGATATGAACATTATTACATAGTGAAATGTTCGATTAAGGAAAAAGTATGAAGGAAGATGAGCTAAGCAGATGACATACATTTGGGCATAGTCTTTCAAGCCAACAGTCAGCGCTTTGTTGTAAAGTCTCTGTATGAGTTTTCGGTTCATAAATCTGTCACATATCTGGAAAAGAATAATGGGAATCCAATTTAGATTATCCTAACAACATACATCATCATGGTAACAAGAAAGTAAATTTAAATGCATTATTCTCTTGGAAATCTGATATGGATTATATATATAACTAAAAAAAGATTATATAAATTAAGCAAACAAATAGAGGGAAGTATACAGAAACACTAATGATATGAAATGACAAAAAAGCAAACAAAACTGGTGATAAGACACATGTACCAACCAAAAGATCCCAAGGTGAACAGATAGCTGCAGCTCCAACCACAGGAGCATTCATTCCCTCCTCAGCAAGGTATTTTATCTGAAATAACAATTGAGTGAGAAATACATATGATACAAGGCCTAACTGCACAAAACTTATGGAGCAAAGACTTTCAGAAGAAGCTCAAGGCATGTCACTGGTGTATCATTGATGATTTAACCGGATGCATATTTCCTTTGGTTTGTTAACTCGTGACTTATGCATCTAGAACTTGCCTCTTTTAACAGACTTACTCGAATATTGACATGTCAAAACCACACACTTGACATGTTGTTAAAGACAAAATTAAGAGCCTGAATCTGTTGAGCTATTGTGATAGATCCCAACATATGTACATGGATGTTTTGACCCTTTTCGGAGAAGTCCTAAACAAGATAAAAATTATTCAAAAATGTAATATTCTCTCCTAAAAGGCATGGTCTTACAGATCCTTGCCAGGGAAATCCATATGCTGTTAAAATCCAGAAATGTTATCAAACAGTGTGTAAACAGAGCACATCTACAAAAATATACTATCCATGTCTATTCTTACAAAAATATAGAGGACAAGTATGAATACCAGAATATTAGCACCTATGCTAGTGCCAACGACATATAAAGGAGCCTCCGGGTATTGGCAGTGAATATGGTCGATCACTTTTCTTACATCCTCTGTCCATCCACCATTGTAGAAGCAGTCTGACTGTAACACATGTAATCCACAGATGTTTTCAACATTAGAAAGTACATGAACTATACAAACTTCTAGTTCTTTTAATAGACATAAGAAGAACTGTTTTAATTTCCATCGGGCTTTTTCAAAACAGATGTATGAACTTTGACATAATGAATTTATCTATCTGGGATTAGTCTACTGAAAGGATTTTGTTTAGAACATGTTTATGTTCCTTTCAGGAGATCGTGATACTCAAGCTCCGGCCTGTAGTTCCAGCTTCTGTGCATTTTATTTTATTAAATAATTACAATCATTAAAACAGAATATTCAAGCATATTTAATTGCCTTGCTGTGATCTAACTAAAAGAGATGATCCAACTTACTAGATTTGAGTGAAAGGTTAAATCTAATCTTTAAAAAAAAACTAAAAAGTGGTGCAGAATATTCACCTAAAATATGCAGAACTTCAAAGTAATTTAAATTCAAAAGGTACAATTAAATTCAATTATAAATGCAACAACCAGTTGTATACTTCACATCCCCCCTTCAGAAACAGATGCTATCAGTATTCAAATGCCAATACTTACAGTAATCGATACACCACCGAGTCCCCGATGATTGCTTACAACAACGTTCCATCCTTGTTTAGCCATAGTGAATGCCAGATGTTTAACATACTGCATAGCAATACTATCAGAGATCGGGATGGAAGAAGGATAGCATAAGGGGTGAGTGTGAAGTGTTAAGCAAGCTACGAGAATGTAATATTTCCCTCGAAAAACATAATGAAAATGAATAAAGTCCAAGAGTAAATATGGTTACACAATTGAAATTAATGAACTTTAGGAGATAAAAATGAAAGATGTCATATCAGTCAAAACAAGAAGATGGATGAAGGACGAATATAGAAAGGCAATAGTCTACTGGCCACCATACTAGGCTTTCAAACCTTGGTGATCTGGGAATCAATGACTCTAGGCATAGTCTCTGAAGAAAAAAGGATAATACACTTTTTTTTTAATTGGAAGCCAGCAATATGAATGATATGAAAAATCCATATCAGTTGTAGGAATAAACTAGCAGAAAGCATATGGAATGAGCTAGAAAACTTACAGCAGAATCAGATGCACTTGTCAAACCAGGAACAATAATTAAGATGGGATTTTCACCATCTTTCTGCACAGGACCATCAACTTGAAAGGCTTGCTCCTTAACTAAAATGAACAATTAAAGCCAAAGCGAGTTAAGCAGTATCAAATATGGAGAAAATAAGGTTTCTTCATTGTGATATGTCAACTAGTCTAAGAGTAACATAGCTGAACGAAACAATATCACGTTACCTTGGGCATTCTCGACCCAATCCAAAGCTAGAGTTCCACCATCAGAGGTCATAAAAATGTGTCTGCATAATGCATCGAATCACTACTATGTAGCGCAATATAGAAAAGAACACAACTGCTAATTGCCTCATTCAACATAATTCCAACAAGTCCAAATACTCAAATATATCTGCTCTTCAGACTTTAAAATCTATTACACAGATTATTCTAACAAATGAAGCACGTAAAATTATATCTCACCTTTTATAACCGACAGCCGGGGGATTCCCAAAATAATGAAGAAAAGTTGTCTGAAGATGTGGACTACATAACCATGGAGTTGATAAATACCTACTTTGCAAGAAAAACAAAAGCACCAACTGTTAGCTGCAGACACAATACGACAACAAACTGATCAAATACAGAATCAGCAAAAGTATTCTGATACCTTCCATGAAGAATTTTACACCTGGAAACGACGTCGCGATACAGTTGAGAGCAAGGATCGATAGTCAAAACCACCGGCTGCCCCCTGAATCCGGCGAACAGGTCTTGCAGGAAATGAAGCTCGAGAAATTTGTAGAGGAAAACGATTAAGATCAACGAAAATCCCAATAAATGAAGACTAATCGGCATCAACGAAGCCGCCGTCAGCACCATCTCTAACGGAGACTCAACCGCCGTTAACTCTACCCTATTTCTTGATTCCATTATCGTCGCCGATTAATCGGTGATAGTGATTAATGTATATATACACACACAGTCACACGCAGTGCGTGTTTTGGGTGAATTGAGAAGGAAGAAGTGAAAGTAGTTTTGTCCGGTAACTGAAACATTACACCCAATCATGTTCGAGAATCGCACAGATGACTTAACTACACCCAATAGAAATCTTACACGTGGACTCGAAAAATATAATATTTTAGTGGTAGTTGACAGCTGACAACTTGACAAACTATTTGCCGTTACTGCACAGCCGCCACAGCAACTACCCGTCAACCTACCTAAAAGTAGTTACACACTTTCCGGAATGAAAAAAAAAGTAGTGATAAATATACATAAATAATATATATAATTGGATTTTCTTGAATATTTTATATTTAAATTAGTTTATTAATATTAATTAATTTAAAATAAATAATATATTATATATTTATCCTTCTATAATAATTTTGAAAATAATTAATTTTTTCGAATTAGATATTTGAAGATTTAGTAAAAGATTAACTTTACCTAGATATCTACATATTATCTCCAAATTAATTTTGTGGGTCTATTTGGAGGATCTATCAAACTAATTTTTCAATTATATCTTTAAAAATATAATAGAGGCAATTTAGTAAAAAATATAATTAGTAATAAAATCAGTTTAAATAAAAGTGATTCAATTCAATTTAAAATTTAGAAATATTATGTATGTACAATTGATGTATATTTATCTTCTCCAAAAAAAAAAGAATTCTATTTTTAAAATCTCATGGCTACTAAAATCTTTGAACTTTCTAATTATTTATCAAATCTTAGTCTTGTGATGGAATATGGGCCTCATTAGGCCCAATATTAGCTTGGTTAAGGTAATTGGATCAATATAGCATGTTGGGCTTGGGCCTCAGTTGGGGTTATTGTCCATGAGCATTGCATTCATTTTCAACAACACGATGTCGTTTAACTTGATTTTTCCCATATATTTAGTTTCAACATCTTGATATCACTAACTCCTAATTTTTTTATAGTCATGTATATATATACTTTCCCACTTTTTCACAATAAACTTGTACGAAGAAACGAAAGCTATTGCATACACCCATACCAAAGAAGATATACTCTAATTAAATTCTAATTATGATTAATAAGTTTAAATTAGAGAGTAATTGGAGATAAAAAAAATTAGTTGAGATTGGTGAATTCTAATTGATGTGGATGCACAGTATATTCATATATGATTTGGCTGTCTCATACATTCAGAGATAGGGATGTTAATAGGGCTGACTATTTGGAGTGAATATTTTTTGAGCTAAAAGAATCTCAATCATATCCCCAAATTTTTGGATTTTGGGCAATTTCTTCAATTTGATCATTAACTTAGTCACTCTCTCTTGCTCAAATATAGAGACGCATACAACCACTTGTTAGGAATTTTTGTCATCATTTAATGATACGCAAAGAAAAACAAATAAGAATATGATCTAAATTCATAACTAAAATCATGTATTGAGTAGATAAAACACAATAATTAATAAATTTACTTGTTGTATAATTTGCCTCGGTAATTGATCGGATTATGAGGATGAATTCACCACTATAGGTATCTATGCATACTTTGATCCAATACTAGAAAATTCCCTATAAAACTTTTCAATCAGAGAAAACTATGAAATCTCTATTGAAAAATGTGCGTATTTTATCTGACAAAAGATTTCAGTTTTCTCACGTTCTGAAACTCCTCACCTATATCTCTACTATAAAGAAATATGTATTAACTGCTCCATAAGCTCTGGCCCCATGGGCATGTATTCTTTTACCCGCATTAACTAATTAACAGTTCAATCTCAACTACTTAAAGCTCAATATCATAATTTAGTCCACAAATCTTTCACCACTATTTATCCAAACCAATAGACATACATATAAAATAAGCATATTCTAAGAAAATATCTCTATTATTGTTCATTATATGTAAAAATTAAATTCAGATTTTTAGTTTTCTTTTAATAGATATTTTGACTTTTTTAGTTTTTGCATCTTTCTAAATGATCGAAAAATTAGAACCTATATAATAGAAAGAGAATTATAACAAAATTCACTTGAAAATATGGCAATGCAAAACTGAAATATATAAGCACACAAAATCATATATTTTACTCTCTTATGATTTCAGTTTTTATGCATGTCCTATATAAAATAAAAATC